>JAQGBH010000783.1:0-42593 GCA_034698265.1 Sminthurinus aureus
TCGCATCGGGAGCCTAAAGCATTTATGCTTTCTAGGCGATATAAAATCCTCACAGAGTGAGGATTTTTAACTTTATTCTTCTTTCTCTTCTACTTTTCAATTTTCAATTGAATTCAATTCAATAAGGAAGTTGCAAAGTAATAGCATACATATTTTTTCAGTGTGGTTGTTATTGCTATAACTTTACACTGTACATTATGTACATTGATATTTTACCTTTGAGTTTTTGTACACACATATTAGCTACTAGTATATACCACAAAATATTTACGTACTTAAAATTTATAAATGTGTGTACAATGTACAATGTACTTTACTATTACTAAATAACAAAACAGAAAAAACAACACAACTTTGCAACTGAAATACATGCTTTGAAACGGAAAGGTAATTACATGCATCTCATTTGCACTTTGTAGCTACTTAAATCTTAAATAGGTACAGATGTATGTATATACATATTAAATTAATCATGTCATTTACAAATATATTACTTTGTTTATAAATACTTGAGTTTTATGCTGTGAAATATCTTTGCTGACTTGTTTATAAATTATAAATTAAAAGACGTGTACGTTTGCCTAACATAAATATAGATTATTCGTCTAAAATAAAAATCCCCCTCTTTTCTCTATAAAATAGAATACTGCTTTACGGATTAGCTTCGAATGGAGCAAAACTAACTAACTAACGAAAGTACGAAAATCATTTGACGTAAAATTAAATATTTTTACTGGGCACACATACTGTATCATAAATATATTACATGTATATCATGTATGTGTATTGTGTATATACTATGTTCATTGTAAGTTTTCAAATAAAAATACCCCTTATAGTTAAAAAAAATGACGAATACAATAATCGTACAGTGTATGTGGTGACTAAAGACTAATCAGTAGGATATTGTATCTGGATAGTAAAAAATATTAGTCATGATTTTAAATAATTATTAGACAACAGCGTGATAATTGATAACATTATTATAGCACGATTTGGTTCGATATTGGCTATTTTTATGGCAACATCATTTCCATTTTGTGATTATAGACTCCAGTTCTATGATTTATAATAGCACACGCTGTTTAGTATCAATTAAATTACTAAAAAAGGAATAACAACACACAGTGTTGGATTCCATACACAATAACATTATACACATCTTTCAATATCTTTTTCTTGAGGACTTGTTTTGGTGGCTCATTGGATTGGGTTCTGTCATTTATCCGCTTCAAAATAAGCCATATTAATCCCTTGTTTCGACAATTTTCTCTACTTACTATTAGTTTTATATACGGACGTTGTGTATATTCTAAAAATATTTTATACCATAGCATGGTAAATCAATAAAAATTAAATAATCTTAAATAGTATTAAGTAAACCTAGTTTTAAAAATAAAGTGAAATTTATTGCTTTTTATCATCGACAAGCAATATTTCATCAGTCATTGTTCCTTTGTGCTCACTTGTGCTAGTGTTTGTTCCGCGACTTACAAGACTCGGAGAGGCACTAGCACTTGACATGACACTCACGACCCCTGAACTTGACACCGAACTTCGACTTTCACGATCTGAAAGATCCATTAGGGGTTTATCCTGTTTTCGACTACACTGGATGAAGAGACAACCGAGAATTCCAATAAATATAAGAATGGAAGTTCCAATGATCAGTCCCATACAAGCTTTGTTGGCTAATCGGACTCCAACATAAAGTTCTTGATAGAGTTTTTCTGCCTGCTCATCAGGAATTTCCGCCGTCTATTATTAAAATAAAATACCGAACAAATTAAAGTCAATAAGTTTTTAAATACGGTTAGGTTAAATGGAGAATAATATTTATGTTATAATTTATAAATATTAAGTAATATGTAATATGTAATACTTGACTCTTACCTCTTCTGCCCACATGAATGGGAGTAAAACATTACGCACTTGTCTAAATGTCTGCATATTGGGATTCCTTTCTATATTTATGTTAAATTGAAGTCTCTTCACGGCTCTCAGGATTAAACCGGTGGTCTAAAAATAATAAAGTACAAAAATAATATTGGATTAAGTTTCCATATACCAGGATTTTGCCTATATGGTAGATACAATGTCCATCACAGCAAGTGTTATGTATGTATACACATCCTTCGGAAAGTTTGTTAATAGGATTTCAAGGTGTTTTTTTCTCCTGACATGATTTTAATGTAGTAATATTGTGTGCTTCCTCCTACTGGTTTTCGATAAACTCTCCTGGGTTTATAATTACATTCAGTCATGCATGACACTAGCAGAATGCAGAATATATGTGAAATTGAAATGGCAGATGTAGAGAGTTGTAGAACCTATTTGTGCATCGTCTATCCTATATCCTTGTATGTACATTTATTTTCAATGTTTTTTTACTTAAATTTTTGTAGATTCAAATAAAAATAGTGCAATATGTATGTAAGTATAATTTATAAAGACAGGAGACAGGCATAAAGGTTTCTGATGTATGTGAATTCTAAATCTAAATCTAAATTCTGAATGAACAGTTTAGAGTTTAGAGAGACAAATCTTCTACTGTTGCTTTCAATGTTTAAATTGCAAATGTTCAAATGTTAAAATGATCAAGTCGTGCGGTCAAATGCTTACGACTATGATAAATGATAAATTAGGTCATTGGTTACGTTAATTACTGTTTTTGTGAGTCAGGTGATGCGAGTTAATTCTCCAGTTTTTTTTCTAATACAGTCTTAAACCTGATTGACAGCAGCACAATAATATATTATATTATAGCCAATTCTAACCAAGCTTGAATGAAAAAGCAAAGACGTGCTTGGAATGTGAAAGTGAAAATATATTTTTAAATCTGTACATTGTGCATGTGTTTAGTGTTGAGTTTGAGTCAACGTGACGTTTTAAACTTAGCAACTCAAAGCCAACAAAAATATGTCAATGAATGAATAATTAGTGAAACTCTAAATAGGAAATTATCTAGATATTTCTGTTTCGTACTATCGTTTTTTTTTTACAATTTACAATGATTCAATGATTTTTTCAGTAAAATTTAACATGACGTGTGTTTTAACTATTTAAAATCGTGCTATCTCTAATATCTACGCTCTACAGTATACACTGATTTAGAATGAAACTTGGTTCAAAAAGTTACTTACGGGTTCAATATCGACATAAGTATCATGTTCTGCTGCATCAGGACTTAATCCATCAACATCATTCAAATATGGTTCATAAGCTTGGAAAAAATGGGGAGCACTAAAGGATACTGGTGCACCATCTCGACAGGGTGACAAACTGAAAACTCCTTGTTTTAAACATTGTTGAGGTTTTGGTGGGCAGAAGCAAAAGTCTTTGTGCTCAAAAATGTGTTTTGGATGAGGAAGTTGAAATCTATAGGCGTTAATATTTTTGACAACCACTTCTTCTTTGTACACAAGGAGTAGAGACCTGTAGAAAAATACATGTAGATCATGTACAATTAGTATATTTAACGTTAGACAGAATTTTCGATAAATGTACTGTGAATTGTAAATCTCAACTAATATAATAACTATCTTAAATTAAATAGGTACGGACCTGCATAACTCTGGTGTGTAAAAGCGAAGAACGTCAGTTTTCTTAATGAATGCTGTAATCAAAATAAAATCTTTAGTATTTTCTCTTGTGTTTTCGTTACATTGATTTCAGAATTTAGAATTAAATATGTAAAACGAAATTAAAGTGTAAATTGTAATTGTTGGTGACTTACGGTGGAAAATGGAACCATCAGTTCCATTAATCAGATTACAATTTCCTTCCCAATGTTCTAGTCTAGTTTTCCCTTCCCAACTGAGAATTCTTCCAAAATCTTGGGGAACTCGAGTACCCGTTGAAACTGTAAACTCTCCATCATCCGAATTGTTTCTCTATTTAATTTAAAGGGGACAAAAAAATTAAACAATATACTTAGCTTGCATTGTTTTTTGCTATCATAGCATATTTTCAATTCTCATTAACTGCCGTCAGTTGTTTTTTAATGTTCAATTTACCCCTTTGTAAAATCCAAATCTTGAGTTGTTAAATGATTCTGGTACGGCTCTTCCTCCATTGGCTAATCTAATGATGGGATTTTGCATAAATCTCACATATGATTGAACGGGGAAACCATCAAATAAATACTCTCGAACTGTATAACGATTAAAAAGTCTTTCTCCTCTGTCTCTTAGGGCAAGATCTGTGATTGTGTTGGCAGGCCCAAAACTAGTCATCTCACGGGCAATTTTGGCGACAGCCTGAAATCGTATCAAAATAATAAGAATTACAGATATTTTTTTATTAGATCTACATGTTGTTTATTTGTCATTTTGTTTATTCAGTTAGTAGTTTCAGCAAGTCATGATTCTTTTTCATCCACAGAAAAGTTCCAACACTGAAGAAGGAAAAAGTGTTAAAGATTTTTTCCTTTTTATTATCACATGGAATTTCACAAAGTCTTTCTCTCTTCTCTCTCTCTCTCTCTCTGTCTGGATGGAGATGATGGATGATAATGATAGTTTGAATTTTGAATTGTACGTCTTTTTTCTTGGGCATTTTTGATTGCTCAATAAAATTTGTTTTTAAGCTTAAAGTTTTACGTTTTTATTTTGTATTCTAAATTTTGTATGGATTAGAAAGAAATGAAATTTGTTTACACAATTTTTAGTCCAGAGTCAAGAGTCTAGAGTACAGGACAAAGAGATTTTTAGATGTTTCTCATTTGATAAGCCGTCATCCATCATAAATAACAACAATATTTTGAGAATGAATTAATATTTTCACACTACCCCTGTCAATAACTTATACATATTGATGAGTATACTATATAGTATGTACATGCCATTATATAATATTCAATCAACATTCTAGATTCTAGATGTTCTATGTTTACTCATGAAATCCGTCTCATCTTCCCCATTCACCAACTCTAACTCTAATCTATCTATCTACCTATCTACCCATCCATCTACCATTTGATGTGTCATTATATTTAAGATTCCCCATAAAATATTTATATTGCCTGTTTACGAATCATCCTTTCCTAGATCATTCATACTTCATATTATGTGAATGGTAGGGAAAAAAAGTCCTTTGACTTTCAGCTTTCACACTCAAACGGTTTTTGTTCATAAAAATGTCTATAAAGTATAAAATATTATAAAAACAAGTATAAATACTCCTACTTGTTACGCAATAGACAATACATCAAACATGATATTTATTTTTCACTCGTACTATAACATAAAATAATCTTGGTAGTAATTTTCGTTTTCTGTTGCCTATAACGCATATTATTTGAATATGTGCACAATGACGTTGGATATTTTTCCCATGCAGTAAATGTCATATTCATATTGAACTGAAAAACTGTACAAAAAAGTCAGTACTCAAAAACGACATATCTACACGTTGATATGTTTCGTCATTCAATCAAAATCAAAATAAAAACTCTTGAGCCTTGTTGAAGAAAACTCAACGAGGCTCTCAAGTTAATGTATTGTGGAGTTTTGTGCCAAAAAAAATCAATATTTACAGTATGATACAAAGGCTATGAAATTTTACACTTTATTTGACTAGAAATATCATATTATGAGAACTGTCGTATCATTGTATCTGGTCACATGTATAGACGATACAATACAATAAATTCTTCAAGATTCAAGACGATAGTCACTTAAGAATTAAGAAGTAAAATTAAATTGCATAAGAGGCAAAAGCACTGAAGATTCAATTGAAAGCAGTGCGGTGGTCAGTGGTCTATCTCAAATCTCAAAGCAGGTTTGTTTACATATTTGCCTTTTGCTACTGTACTTTTAGATCTTTTTTTCTCTTTCGTCTCAAATTTCAAAAGTGCTTGTCATTTGTACTACGTTTGTAAATCTAAATTGATTATCTAACTATTTATTAATTGTCTGTATTTAATAAAATGACTAGCCAAACACTGATACTTTTGTTGCTTATATCATAAAATACTTTGTCTTGAATCTTGAAAAAGTGTTTTAGTATATTCATATATATTTTATGTATTTTCTATTGTTATAGCCAAATATAATATATAAATGAGTTAATGTTGTATGAAATATACATCAATACACTCAAACACTCAAAGATAGATAAAAACAAAAGAAACCAATTTAAACACGCAGAGTATCGGAAAATTTTTATAAACTTCTCACGGAAGTATGATGCAAGTTCAGGGGTATAAAGGTAAAATGCTTTCAGGTGCTTAATCTCAGTTTTATCTACAATACACACTGGAGCATATTTTATTCAGTTTTCCTCCTACCCTTTCATTCCATTCACACTGGAGTCTAAAAATCCTTGTAAAACACATAATAAATGGATGGAATTGATCTAAATCGTTTTGTTATACATTTTATTTAAACGATTTGGTTTCTATTTTGACTGAGGACGTTAAAATTAATGTATAATATGTATTATTCAAACAATGCGGAAGCATCATCTATCCTATACATATACAATATCCGTTATCCATAATTGTGCTATCTATTGGTATTTTACTATAATATAGTTTCGAATGTTGGATTATATTGCACTTGAGACTTGAAACTTGAGGTTATGACTTGTGATTGAAGTCAAGTGTAATTATTGTATAATTATTGGAAAGTTATTTTCTTTGAGAATTCCAATCAATGCCTTTCAAGTTTCAAGTAGCACGTGGAGTGCTTTATTACTTTTTATTTAACCTCTTGTAACAACATGTCCACTTGTCAATCTCTAGGAAATCAAGTTTCTCCCACAAATGTCATTCCACTTGTTGCATTCTACAACGTTAGCTGTTTGCTCTGTCGTTACGCTAATAATCACATTTCAATTTTCAATGTGATTTTATAACTTGTAAGTTACATCATTGGATATTCGACATCTAAATAAATACATAAATACATAAACAAACAAACTTACGACGAAAGGCACATTGATGAGAATTGTTCGATCAGACTCTTCACCAACTGACATGTCGCGTCTAAAATGATAGTTGATGAACTGGCGATAGGAAACAGTGTCTTGCTCTTTGTCAATGGCTGTAATTTTCTTTACCCGGCGCTCTCTGAAAATATCAGATACATATTATAATAATGTATACTTTTATACATTGGGCACACATTTTTCACTTGGACAAACAATGAACAAATCACAAACAAAGCGTTGGGAATGTATAATATTTGGTATTAACCTTGTAATTAGTACTTGTACTTACTCGTATGTATATGGACCAACTTCTTGAACTCGGGGCTTTCCTCCTCTTTCAAATTCATTGAAATCTAATGAAATCAAATAGGAGAGTATTAGAAAAATTTGCATCTAGTTGTAGTTTTTTTATTACATTGGTCACTGGTCGAAGGTCAAATTGATTTACTTATAGATCTATTATCTAGTTATAACTTGTTACTAAATTTGTACATAACAATTTACTTACTGGTAATATTAAAGAAACGAAATTTAATGAAAATAGGTATGGTAATATTAGACCATCTTTGAAAAGTATCCGTCCCCTCTTCGAGTCTTACTCTCTGAAATTTAAAAAACAAAAAAAATATTAAAATTCATTACTAATTTAAGATTACAACACCTATATGTACATTTCAAATTTATACGAGAAGCTTAAAACAAAGCATTCAATTTTTAAGCCATTGATGCATTCTGTATTTCGTAGTAAGTCTACAACATTTACACGTAAAACATGCAGCCTGATTTATATAACAATGGAACATGACACATGAAATGAAGAATGGGGAATAATTTTATTTACTTCCACATTCTTGTAAATTTCAAAAGGTCATACTAAAAGATCAAAATGATAAATTATCCAGTAAAACTTAGTGAGGCCTACACCCGTCATCACGTGTAAATGATGTATTGGCCTCTAAATTTGCACTTTGATATTTGTCTTAATAATTAAGCTAAAGCCTGTATGTTATTATGTAATAATGTGTAGACTTGGATTGGACTAAATTGAATGGAATGGAATCGAATCGACATTGCGTGTCCAAGGGAAGTGTGAATAACAACACTACCTTTTCTTCTTATTTTCTTCCCAATGAAGTGAAGGAATGTTCATCTTTTGATCTGGTTATAATTACATGGAGTAAGGAAACGACTTTTGTTGTGCACGAGATAAGGATATGCACACAGATTCAAATGTCCATTTCCATTTAATTCCTCTAGTTTGTATATATCCACAAACAATAGGTAGATAGAGGTAAACTACAAGCTACAATAGGTAGATAGAGGTAAACTACAAGCTACAATCTAGGGAATTTAGTTCAAGTTTAAACATTCCGCATCAACCAGCTTTTGACCGGACGTCTTCCTGCATTCTCAAAATAATTCTATGTAATTCAACTACGCAAGAATTCCTATATCGTACATCGTACATTATATATACTATATATGCTACATTTTACATTTATAACGCTCCTATGTTATGACTATAAAGTATAAAGTCATCATCATTTGTACACAAAGTTATCTCGACTGCTCCTTGATTTCAATGTTTTTTCACTTCCATCATCAATTATTGACATTGTCTCCGTCTTTGTCTGTGTGTGAGTATAGAGTATATACATTGTTGATATATACGCAGAATTTTCACAGAATAATTCGCATGGGTAAGAGTAACATGTTACATTTTATATTAGCCTTTTAATCGAAAACTTCTGGTTGGATATATGTATAATGTATAAGCAATTCAGGAGGTAGTGAACAGTTACATAATTTCTTGGACTGCACATTTTAATCAGACTATAATGTATAAGCTCTGGGCTCGTGGAAGAAAATGAAAAAGGACTCACTCAAATTCAATGTCAACGAGGAAAAGTCAGTCATTTTATGTTCCCTGTTTACATATATACAAAAATAATATGCCACACACTTTGTAAGCTTTATAGTTCTTTGGCTTCTTATAGTTATTTCAAATGAACCTTTTCAAGTCCTCTTAAAGCAATTTACTTGAACTTGACTTTTGTATCATATTTTGAATATGACATGTTTGTCTTTTCTTTTCTAAGTTCTAAGTAAAATGGCAATTCAGGGTGGTTGTACAAATATTTCAAGAATTTCTGGATTCTGGAATATTCTTGTATTTGCATGTATTTTATATTGCATGAATATATTGTACATGGGATTTTTTAAGTAAACCCAACCGAAACCAGTGCTGATTTATCTAGATTCTAGATATAATACAACTTTTATTTACACACAATCATTGTTGCATGTTATCCATTATCTCATCATTTTTTATTGTAATGTTACACATTTTTTTGAAAATCTGGGCAATTTGCAATAAAATGCACCTACTAATACGTTTAAAAAAACCAAAAATGTATTCCTACCCTTTCGATGTTTTACGTTATGCTGTACTAAAGTGGTTTATTTATTTATTATTTACATTTTGTACCAAAGTAATGATGGGAAAACAGTTTGATGTATTCTCATACCAGAGAACACGGAATGTTTTATTTCTAGTTTATGATTTCTCTGTCGAAATCATGAGGCTCCTGATTGCTGATTAATATCCAATACATCGTCCATTTTACAAATATATAAAAGCTTCTTGCTTTAATTTTTATTCTTTGAAAATAAATAAAATACTCCATGCGTACTGCACACAAAACCTGGCTCAATTTTAATTCATTTTGATGTTTTGTATCCTAATTTGTAATATTTCTAACGTTCTCTATACTTGAAACCATAAAATGTACAATAATATTGTCATCTTATATTCAACGACAACAGCGGAAGAATTTTCTTCCTCCAGCTCATTTTTAGCACCATTACGAATAAAAAAAGGATGCAGTTGCACTTCCAGAAAGAATAATTAATTCATTTTACAATCCTTAGTAATCAATATTCAATGACATTTAAATTTCACATGCAAGCAAGTGCATCTCAACTGCATAGATACAATTATTGCATGTGCAGTCGAGTCTTTTCAAGCAGTGGTGTTACATCCGTAATCCGTGTGATATTTCTGATGAGGATTTTTTGTCACTTCCTATATTTAATATGTACCTTGTATATTGCACATGATCAATGATCATGTGTGACTGTAATCTGTACAAAGTAAAGTAAAACTGTACGTACTTATCTACTAATAAATGAAATGAAACATACCACGCAACATGCAAGATATGACCCTGAAAAAGTCAGAAGTGCATGCTAAGCAAAAGGGATATTATTTTACAATGCACTTTTAATTTTAATCTTGCATGCACAGTGTACAGATTACGTAAGACACGAGATACAAGAAATGATGAACAAGCAACTTTTTCGATTATGAATTATTAATATGGCTATTTTTTCTTGATGCAGTGTCATCTTAAAGTTTTTTTCCTGTAAGTATGTACAATGTACATTTAATCTCTAGCGTCTACAGTCTACAGAGAAGAATAAAAAACTTTTACGTCTCGCAAATGTCAAAGTTGTGTTAGTAGTTAGTAGAGCTATTCAAAGGTTCCATTTTGGCAAAGTTACAATAAGACAGTACAGTAGAACAATGAACAATATTGTAATAACATGTAACTAGGAATTGAAAAGAATCTACATAAAATGTAAAAGATTATTTGCACATACGTGAAAACTGGATGTTCCAAGTTTCTAATTGAACGAGTAACATAATGTAATTATATTATTTGACGTAATCTGTACAGTGTACACTGTGCAACGTATAACGTACAATGTCCACAAGTTGTACAACGTAAAAAATACAGTATACATTATCCAACAAAAAGTGCATAATAGTTGACCATGTGAAATATTTAGACGACTAATGGTTGTGAGAAAATTTAGTCATTATACGATATTATACGATACAAAATTTCTGAACCAGCTTTTCTTTGTTTGGTCTTACAAGGCAGTACATTATACACTCTACAAACTACTTACTGCATACAAGTCACAGGTCAGTACAGAAGGAAATGAAATAACAATTTTCAGTAGCACACACACACCAATTAACAACAATTACAACCGTTGTCAGTTTTACATGCCTTTGAAATAATAATTACTCGTTTATTACAGAAAATTCAGTCTGATTTTATTTAATATGTGCGGAATGGAAATGGAGAATGAAGAATGAAGCACACGATAAGCAATTAACCATCTACATTGTACAGACTATGAACTATATATTATACATGTTCTTCAGGTCAAACGGGACATTTCCTATTCCTATTTCCTTTCTCAAATGTCCGGGCGTGTACTCACATTTCAATACAGACATGTACAGGGATAAGTGGATGAATAATGTACAATTTACAACTACAGGAAAGAAGGAATATTCAATCTAACTTATGTCTTCAATTGTTTTACCTGATGAGAAATATTAGGATAAGCATTAAAAGTTACAAGTACAATACACACATCACAAATCATCATTGTTAAGAAAATGGATTCACTTAACAATTTTGCTGTCAAATTAGCAACTAATCACGTAGTTTACATCTTTCATGTATCAAGAATCAAGAATCAACCATCAACTACTTTGATTATTAACCTTGTTGATTTTTGAATTTTAATTGATTCACCATTTACAAACAGTAGTCAAGCTTCAAGATTCAAGCTTCGTTTTCTTATAAAATAGTTGTGTAGTTTTAATGGCAGCTGGAAATGGTAAGTGAGCTGTAACGTCAAATCAGGAGATTGTGATTTTCAAGTTCATATTTTTATGAACTTTTTATTTGTTGTTGTAGTCAAAAAAATGAGATACACTTTTGATGGCTAACGTAACTAAAATTCAAAAACAAATCAGGATGAAAAAAATCTGTTACTAAAGCTTTCATGTACTGTCGTACTTTTGTTTTTTCTTCCATGACCTTTGTGAAGTTACAAGTTTTCAATGTCAACATCGAGAAAAAAGAAACTACTGACTACTGAACTGCTAGAGTTCATTACATATCAAAACACGTACAATTTTATGTAACGAATGTTTCAGTATAGTGCTAGTGTAGTGTGTTTACAAACATGATAAAATTTAGAAATTTTAAATCATGACTTTTTTACGTTTTGGATTCTGGATAGATAGAAAAACGGAAATAAATTTCAGTTTCGTCAAGGGCTTACTCTTGGACCTCGTATAGATCGTACCAAAATCAAAATTTGGAATATTTTGGAAAATTGTTTCATTTTCTGTACCGAATAGCGAAAAGTTTCTGATGATCGATTGTCACTCCTCCATGTTTTATCTACAGTAAATACTAACTCCATACAGTCATTTTAATAAAACATTTTAATGTGTTACATAAAACAGAGAAATAATTAATGAGGAAAAACTAGTCTCCAGTATATTTTCATAAAACATGTCTAATTTTTATTACCTAACCTCATAAACTTTAGTTGTTTAGTTGTAATGAGCAGAGTGTAGTGTGTAATGTGGGAGAAGTCAGCTGCACTGTTGCAGAATACAAAAGGCAAAAGATGCATTGAATGAGATAATTTGAAAAGTTACCCCAAAATAGGAAAAGTATTTCTCATCGTGTCTGGTACACGAGTAAAAAATTGATGTATGCAAATAATGGTCGTGCTCAATGTATAAAACTGAGAGGGTTGTGGATTTTGCACCGTTCCATAAACCTTTTTACACACCATACATGATTTCTAATGTCCCTGATGTGCTCTCCTTTGTAATTTGTAAGGGTCGTAACTCAAAACACATACATTTTACATTGGTCATCGTTTAAAAAAGTTCATCTTCGATCAAAGGTGTTGGTGGTTTTTCATTGAGTTAGGACATGTGATTCGTGATTTACTTATGGAGTATGGATTAGGAATTACCAATTATGAGCTGGTTCAATTTTCAATGGAGGATCGAGGTGTAAAAATCAAAATCATAAAGTTTTGAACTGCTTATCCATTATCCATATATCTTTTCTTCCTCTCCATAAAAAAAACACATAGCTTCAGGTTACACGTGCAATTTTTTGCGTGTGACTAAGCTGGAGAGCCGATCCTTTTTTTTACTTTTTACGGGAAAAATGAGAAATGATACAGTCATACTATTTTCTATATTATACAGTATACATTATACATGTGATACAAAATGCCAGTTATATGAGCGTTAAATGTAGAATTTTTTCATAAATGAAAGTTCTTGCGTCAATTTTTGCAGCCAAGCACAATGGACAATGTATTATACATTCGTTTAAGCATGTTTAACATAATATTTCTTGTGTATGTATTAGTATACTGACTGTTGACTACTGACTACTGACGTCATATGTTAATATTCTATATGCATAGCACTCTGTATTCTCTGTCCTGTCCGCACGTGGATGTGAATGTGCTTCATACTTTATACTTTAGATCTACACATAATATTTACATTTCAATCAAGTTTTGCCAAAAACTAGCAGATACCATATACAAATGAACCTTAAACTTGAAAAAGTGTAGTATTAATAATAATAATAATGATAATAATGTATTCTAGACGTTCATATTAATTTGTACAACTTCTTTTCAAGGCTGACTCTAGACTCTACATTCTACATTCTACATAGACTCTACAGAGTATAGAGTACATACACCTGCGAACTACGGGCACTGCTGATTCCTTATTGTTCATGCTTGATACTTGATGTTGTTAGCATGACCAATTGGTAAAACGACGCAAAAAAATACAGTAAACAAAACTCAATTTTACGAGACATTAAGACAGTTATGTAAAAATGAAACCCCATCAATTTTGGCAATTTTTTTAACTAAAACAGACTTGTCTCAGTCAATGCTTAGTGGTTAGTCAAACTTCCTATTCTCGATATTTATAACTACATTACTTAACTCTTAATATTTATACATACATATCTACGAAGTGACGAATTTCCAGAAATTAAAAACGAATAATCTTCAATGTCGTCTCCGTTTATGTGTTTTTTCGTTGCCCAGTGCTGATTTTTTAAGCATATGGAAGCTGATATAGGCAAACTGAAATTCGTTTCAGTTTTTTTACACATTTAGCAGTGTAATAATAATATGATAATCTGTAATTGTGTCTAGTTTGTAGGTTGTAGGTTGTAGTTTGTAGTTTGTAGGTACTATAATGTGTACTTGTACTTGGAAAGGATCTTGGGAGTGATTAATGCATTTTTACTATAAACTATAAACTAATCTTCCGTATTTTTTCTGTTTGTCAAGTTATACCTGTGTAATGAAATTAGAAGTTACAAGTTTTTTGGTCAAAACAAATTTGAATATAAGGTTGATATTTGATGTTCATCTAAAACATGCAATCTACTGACATGTACATAAACTTCACACCTCATTTATCATCTATCATGGACCTAAAAACTAACATGTATTCAGAATTTAGATATAACCTTCTTTCAAGATTTTTTGGATAAGTCGTGATTCTACTTTTTCTGTGGACACGAAATAGAAAATTTGCAAATGGAATGTGTTTTATTCAACTTCAAACAGGCTGAAAATATCTAAGTACAATTTACAATGTATACTAATTCATGAATCTTCCTACAATTCAGCAAAAAGTACCAAACACTAATTATTGGTCTTAAAAAGTGTAAAAGTAAAATACACGGCTCATAGAACATAGAACATAAAACCCACAAAACTGACAATGTTTTCAGTCTCGTCGCAAGCTTTGTTTTTATGGACTTTGAAAATATAGTCATAAATTTGTTGCCGAGGAGATAAAAGACATAATTTTATGTACCAAAAAATATGCAATCTTTTTGAAAAATCACACAAGGACATAAAATTATGTTCCTTGATTATGAATTTCTGTATCTTCAAGATTCTTCCATGTATGCCTCAACGGATTTTCATTTGCCACAAAATCCTAATACATAATTAAGTACTGTGTATATCTACCTTTCATATTCAACTGTCACCCATTTTCTATCAACTGCACAACACGAAAAATTTACTATTTTTTCATAAAAATTTGATAAAGTTTTGACAAAGTTCAAAATTTTATGTGCCAAAAAGGCCATGGTCTGTAAAACAATATGCAAAACCGGGATGTAAATTTCTATCGCAACGAATTCAAAGTCCATAAATATAAAGCTTGCGACTAGACTGATGTACGGTGTACAGTGTAATGATGAAATACAGAATGGAGAGTACAGAGCATAAAGCATAGAACAATGTTCATGTTAATGTAGATGAGGATGAAGAGGTATGGATTGAGGCATTGAGAATCGAGAAGAGAAAACTCTTTGTAGTTTCAAAACAAATTAGTCTTTCTCTCTTATTTCCTTATTTTGCTCCTCTCAGAATAATAATGATAATAATAATACTAATAAAAATAATCAAATTGATACGCTACCATCTACAATATTATTTATTCTCTCTTTTACCTAATTTACCAAGTATTCAAATTCAAGTATTCCTCTTTCCTTTTATTAACTTTGCTCCTTTCTTTCCACTTTCCTTTTAAATCAAATTTAATTGCAAGGTCAGGTTAGAGAAAGAGAGAGAATGGTGTAAGTTGATATTATCAATTTTCAGTTTTCTATGCTGAATGCTGAATGTAAATTCTTGGAAAAGTTTGTAGTGACTCAATTTTCAAATTAAATTCAGCTCCTCTATTATTGTTTTACTGCTCACTGTTCAATTGACAATTGAATCGCAGATTGTACCGTCTAGATTTTGAATCGCAGATTGTAGTAACTTGATAAAATTAAATTATTCAGATAGAAAATAGAAAATGGAGTATGGAGGATGGATAAAAGATGAGTTCTGTCCTATTGGATTCTGTTCTAGATTCTAGATTCTAGAGGAATCCTATTATTTCTCTAGAATTTAGAATATACTATTTTTGTGGCCTTTGTCTTGAACTTGGCCTTTCCATTTTCCATCCGCTCCTTTCCTATTATTGGTTATTGTTTGTCTGTCTATTTTGCAAGATGGGAGATGGGAGATCCATTGCACCATTGTACCAAGTTCAATTGTTCAATTGTTTCTCCTTTCCCTAATCTCGTTTCCATTTCAATTCTTACCATAATTTCCATAATTTCCACTGAATCTGATTGAATGAATGAATGTTTGTCTGCTTTTACTGATTTCATGTGTATGAGATTTCATCCCATTATTTTTCAGTGGTCCAAATTCCAAATTCTCTATTCATTTATGCATCTGTATTCTGTAGTGTCTAGAGTCTAGAATCTAGACTCTGTAATTTTGCCGCCATTCGCCATTCCAATCCGTTCCAATCCAATATCCAATGTGCATGTTTACTCTAACAATCTAGTAGAATATTCAATTCAATTGCTGTATTACGATAACTGTCTGCAGTCTGCACTCTCTATTTACTATCGCACATTGCAGATTGCAGATTGTGTTGCATTATGCAAACTATCGATATGTTGGACCCTAGTATTATGGTCTTATGGTTATATTTAGAGTAGAAAAAACCTGAAGATTTTTTACTTATTTACAGTTGATGATCTCACCACAGAAATAGAACAAAACTCTGGTAACTTGTACCCAAACAAACACTCAACAAGGAAAAAATAAAAGATACAAAATGCATAATATAAATACCTTAATTTGCTACAATCCCTTGATTCTTGACTCGTTTGACCATGATCATTGTCATGATTTTGTATTACATATTAGAGATTAGAGATTCCGCGTTCTTTGAAAACTGCAAGTTTTTGTATTTACTTTTTTTTGCTATTATTTGTTCGACATAAAAGAATTATTGTATAATTTCTAGAGATTCTAGATCCTAGATTCTAGATTCTAGGAAACTCTTTGGCTTCTTTTTTTACCGAGTCAGAGAAAAATCCAGAGTGCAAAATTCTAGTGTCCAGTGACCAGTGACTGATAAAAGAGAGGGAAATCTTAGAGATGTGTGTAAAATTCTGTAAAAGTGACTTGGTTGTTAAACTTTAGAAAAAAGTACAAAAGAGAGATCTCAATTTTCCTTGAGAAAAAAAAATCTCGAGGTCAATTCAGGTGAATGAGTGAGAAAAGGAGGAGATAAAAAAAGAGGGAATGAGGGAAAGAAGGCTAGAACTTGGACTTGGACTTGAACTGGGAGTAAAAGGATGGAGAAAGTAGAGGAGCATCTGTAGTTTATTGGATTTGGGAAAAGCCATTAGAACCAAGTGAGTGTATGTGTATTTGGAGTTTGGATGTGTGCAAATGCTTAAGAGTTGCAATACGCTCAACGCTCAACGCTCAGCTCAACTCAGCGAACAAGGACGAACGTACGAGTTGAAAGTGTTGAGCAGTTGCCATTCTCATTCTCGTCTGGTGTCTAGTCGTCGAGTCATCCAGGTTGTGTGTCTGTGTGTATACATGTTTTTCTATGTGTTTGGTATTTGGCATGGCTAGATGTTAGATGGTCGCCATTTCTTGCTTTTCTTCTTCTTCTTCTGGGTTTTGGTGTTTTTTCTGCAGTTTGTTCCTCTTCTCACTTTGCTCCCGCTGCCCATGCCCATGCCCATATGATGTGATGGGAGATGTGAGAAATTCAGAGATGGCCATTCCCTTTATATGAAAGTCATTGAACACTTGCCCATCTTTTCTTATGTCTTATGACTAGTGTCATCGTCATCGTCATCCTCATTGTCACTCACACTGTCCGTTCTTTTTCCTACTTCCTATTTCCTAGTTTTTACATTTTCCGAATCCTCCTCGTTCCTTGTTGGTAAATTGCTCCAAATTTCGTCTCCCTTAAATGTGAGTAATTTTGAGAGAGGAAAATCCATCCAATTTTTTCTCATTCTTGAACTCCATACTATCTTATTATACTATGGACGTTAGATTCGTATACGTTATGCAGAGAAAGAGATTGGTGTGATGGGCGATTTTCTTCTCTTTAACTTAAGTTTGACATTGTTCCATGCGTCTCGAGCCTCGAGTCTTGAGTCTTGAGTCTATAGAGTTTAGAATCTAGAATCTAGAGTCTAGAGACTTTTGGCGATATGTTACAACTTAAACCGTTAGCAAAGGAATTGGAGTTTGAGTTTGGAGTTGAAGTTTGTGCAGAAAGTGGAAATGTGTTGCAGGTATTTGTGTCGACTAGTTGAGTATCGAGAGTCGAGTGTCGAGTCGATTCATTCCATTCTCTGTATAAATATCTCAGTTACATGGACTATAAAGTCTACTGTCTTTGTCTAGAGTCTAGAATGTAGAATGTAGAATTAGAATTCTGTAGGAGCGTGAGCACTTGAAAAGTGTTTTAGTTGGCCATTTCCATCCAGATCTGTAATCGTTCCTCTCTCACCCAATTTCTCTCCATGTTTCTTGAGACTTGAGTCTTGAGTCTTGATGTTTGATCCTCAATCCTCAATTCTCCGTGTTCAATGTTCAGTGTTCAATGTCTATCTGTCTGTCATCTGCTCTCATTGATTTTCAATTCTTTTCTCCTTCTCCTTCCTTCCATCTCCTTTCTTGGAACGAGATTCTTGATCCTGGATTTCCAATCCGACTGTACTAGTAAATCTAGAGTCTAGAGTCTAAAGACAAAGTATCCTCTTTACAATTAACAATTTACAAAGTCTTTACTCTTTTACAAGATTCACTCATACTTTAGTCTACATAAAGATACTGGACATTGGACACTGA
The DNA here is from genome assembly GCA_034698265.1 of Sminthurinus aureus. NCBI lineage: Eukaryota > Metazoa > Arthropoda > Collembola > Symphypleona > Katiannidae > Sminthurinus > Sminthurinus aureus. Next base: position 18,556 of record JAQGBH010000783.1, read on the forward strand.
AATCTGAAATGAAACTGGATGGACATTTCACTCGATACTGGATTTTTTCCCTATTGTAAATTTTTACATTTATTGGGATTTTCCGCATCCCTGCAAAAATTTTGTTTCTGTTTCTTCATTCATTATGTTGTATGTAGAAAATAAAAGAGAGGCGAAACTTTAAACGTCAAGTGTCAAAGGTTAAACGTAATAATTCACATGTGTGTAGTCGATTAAGCCGTTTTTATTCTCCATTCTTGATGGTTTTAATCCACTCGTCAAAGAATGTACACATATTACATATAAGTACCCGTAACTGCAAACTGTCAGTGTTGAGTAGTGAGAAGTCAGGAGTCAATAGTCAATAGTTGGAGAAACGAGATGAAGACGGTGTGAAAGTTGGGAGAGTTGAGAAAGAATCGAGTCTGTATATGGCACTGACTTTTAAATATTATCACCCTTCAACTTTGAAACTTGGAACATGAATCTTACTTCCGCCGTGCCATTCCCATTGCCATGCCATGTGATCCAATATCCAATTCTATCTCAGTTGCTGTTGTGAAAAGGAAAGGAAAGTAAAAGCGAAAAGGATGGATCAGCTTGTGCCTTCCCATTCACTTTCAACTTTCTCCAATCTCCAGACTAGAATCTAGAATCCAGACATATCCGTTGTACGTTGTAAAAGACAAGAGAAATGATGGGGAGTCAAGTCAATGCTGATGCCAATGTGATGGTGGATATTTTTGCGCTGAGATTGCCAAAAGTGGATCGACGATCGTCTATCTGGATCTTGGATTTTACATCTTGGATCTTGGTTTTCCTCACACAGTTGTTCTATCCCATATTGCCTATAGTCTACACTCTACACTCTACACACATATAACGTGATAGAGCTTCAACAATTATTATACACTATATGTAACATGTACTGTAGATACTAGACACATGTGATGTGATATGTCATGTGGTGTGATCATGTTGAACGACTATGGTCTACTGTCTATCGATACTGTACGTATCGATGAGGATGACTATAAACTATATAAACCAACCATCAAACCATCAAAATCCACATGAGAAAAGATGACATCAACTTTCTACAATTTTTCATCCTTTTTTATTCTCCATTCACCATCCTCCATGCTCCATGCTCCGCACTCGGTATAAATTATAAGGTATAAAAGAATGAAATGAAAATATCATAGGAAAAGAGAGAGAGAGAGGAGATAAAAGTTTGATGGATTTTATGGCGTCTGCAGATTTTGTTTTCTCTTGGTTGATTTTTGATCTCAGGTTGAGAGCATAACGAGCAAGGAATGAGGAGTAATGAGCAACGAGTAGATTGTAGATTGTAGATTTGAGATTTGAGATTTTGAAATGTAAAGTGTATATTATGCCTTATGCATACACACATACACACATGTGCGATTGATAATTATTATTATTATTCGTACAAACTAGGACAAAAATACTGCATAATGTCCTCGTTCCTCTGACGTTAGATCCTAATGACGAGCTTTTGGTAATGAAGCTCCAAGCTCCAAGCTCAAAACTCAATATTTATTTATTGAGAATACACTCTAATATCGTATACATCATAAAGTGTACAGTGTACATAATGCGTACTTTGTCCGTTGTACTTTGCTTGAATACGTTTTACTCTATTCTCGATCCTCTACTTTCTACTTTCCATGGTCTCCCTTTCATCCTTTGTATGATTAATCAAGTGCACAGCGTAAAGTGTACAAAGTACACTATACATTGTACAGTGTACATTATACTGTGTATTGTGTATTGTGCTCAGGGAACATGTAACAGATCTAACATGATGAAAATAATAATGATGTCTTATGGGAAATCTCCAAGCTAAACTCAAACTGCAACTCCAAACTCCAAACTCGAGCTGCAAAGTTCCAAGGCCAGGGAATATTTTGAATTTTTCATACCCGCCATGTACTCTTTCCTCCATCATGTATTTTTTATGCTGTATGATTTTATTATACCATACTCTAATATTATTTTACTCCAGACTCCAAAATTCAAACTCCAAACTCGAGTGTTTGCCAAATGAAAACTTTTTGCATTTTATCCCCTTTTATCTAATACATCATACATCATAATTCATAGTGTACAAGATTTTGGATTTCGGATTGACTTTGAGTCTCGATTCTCAATACTCCAGAGCCCAGAGTCCAGAGTCGATACATAATACTAAAAGCTAAAAGTAAATATGTACAATGTACATTGTACATGGTTCATGGCTCATTGTTCAAAAGAAAAAAATAATCACCACCACCATATTTTTTTCGCTACATCCACATTCAACTATTTTGTATTCTTGACTTGGCATGTGAATTTAAAAGATAAGATCTGATAGAGACTGAAACTAGAGACTGGAGAATGAACCGGAGCGAGAAAAAGAAATAGCTCGAGCACTGGAGACTAACACTGGAGTGAAACTGCTACTAGTTTTTTTGAGTAGTTGACAGTCGATGGAACTCTGGAGAAAGGAGAATGGAGAAGGCGAGTTGAGAATTGATAGGGAAAGTAGACGATAGTCCGTAGTTCGTAGACCAGAAGAAGATCAAGACGGAGACCAAGATGATGATGAAGACGGAGTGGAGTGGAATGGATCGAGTATCGAGTAGATGGAAAAGTAAATGTACTATGTATAGGAAAAATGAGATGGATGGCTGTTGGATGTTGAACGTTGGACATGTTTCCAACATCCAAGTTGAGCGTGAGAATGAGAATGAAAATGAGAGCCTAAGTTTAGAGAGTAAGTGTATGTTTGCCGTTTGATGGATCGGTTGTGGATTCCATGTATACATGTGAAATGCATGAAAATGCATTTAGTCGAGAATGAGCAATGAGCAGTGAACACACACACACAAATTCTGTATATATAATATAGAGCATAAAGTGAGTGTCCGAGTGTTTGGAATCGGTAGGAGAAGAAGAAGATGGAGCAGTCTCTCAAAGACGGAGAGAAAATGAATATGTCTATCATCTGTGCTCTATGTTCTATGTCCAGTGTTCAATGTACAATACACTACACACAGTGTACATTGTACATGGAGTTTTGACCAGGATTACATTCGCTATACTTTGAAAGTTGGAACACTATCCGCTATCCACTATTGACCATCAGCTACAAACTACAAACATGATTTGCTCCTAAAACTCATTTCAAACATCTCAAAGTGTCTAGTGTCTAGAATCTAGATTCTAGATTCTAGATTCTGCCTTTGATGTGGGAGTTTTTCCAACTATATATACTTACTTCTTACATCAAATCTCCAGTATACAGTCTCAAGTCTCAAATCAAATCCATATCCATGTGATATGAAACTGGACCAACTTTTTTCCCCATGCTCTACATTCTACATTCTACATTTGTTTTCCTAGTTGACTGATAACTTGTAACTTCCAACTCCTTACTTTTGCTACTCCATACTCTGATAAAAATGCTGATCGATCTATCCATCGATCAGACTAAAATCTACATTCTACACTCCAAATACATATATACTTTGGATTTTGGATTTTCTGTTTTGGAGTTTCGAGTCCAAACTTTGGACTAGTACAAATTACAAATCTCATTTTTAGTAATCTTTTATTATTTTACTTATTAGTTATTACACATAAAACTTTGTTGAGGATATCATAATTTGACATTTGTCAATTTATTACACCTAATCTGATTATCTGGTCTTTTATATGAGAGAGATTGCGAGATTTTTATTCTTTATCATCATGATGATGACAGAATTTCACAAAAATCACCGTCACCGTCACCATCAAATCACATAATATTATTTACTTTCTTCCGAGAATAGTCTGTTTTTCTTTTGCATCCAGAATCAAAGATCAAAGATTGATTCCTATTATTATTATTTTCCTGTTGGTGAATTGTGACTGCCAATTGCATTTAACATTTTACATTCAATTGTACTTTTCTTTACCTCACGAGCGGAACTAATTTAATTAAAAGGACTGGATAGAAAATGACGGACAATTACTCTAATTTAAATTACTTTAGTGTCTAATTACTATTATTATTACATAATACATTTTTGTGTACATGGAACATGAATCGAGTTCAAAGTAAAGTTCAAAGTAGACCGAAATTTCTCGGAACTTGGTATGACTTTAGAATCTAGAATCTCTTTAATCATAGTATCAATTTTTGTTCTGTTGAAGTTGAAGTTGACGATAGTTGTGGTTTCCACAAATTTTCCTATTTTCAAATATCAAGTTACAAATTAATTAACTGAATCACCGTGCTCTTTGGTAAATGGTAATTATCCGTACGAAATACACTGAATTACACATGATAAAAGAAACAAGAGCAAGCGTGATCATCAGATCAAAAAATCAAGGGATCAAGAAATCAAGAGAGAAAAAATCAAACAAATCCTGTTTTATCTTTTCATGTTCCATGTTCCATGGTCCATAGTCATTTCGTGTTTTGTGTCACAGTCAATTTCAATTTTTCAAATGGATAAAGTGGAAAAGGGAAAAGTAATACCATTTACATTCTTTTGTTATCTGGTTTGATCTGACCGGAATTTAGAGTGTTGTGTGTTTGACTGTTGACTGTTGAGCCTCTTTGTTCTTACTGCGTTTGACATTTGACATTTGACTTTGGACATTTTTTACATGTAGAATATAGAATATAGGCAGCCCAAATGATAGAAGACGACATGCACACAGCACACGACATACGACTGTGCATGAAAAACAAACAGACGGAAGGAACAAGAAAAATTGTACGTAAACATTGGAATTGGCATTGGACAAAATGTAGAATATACATAATACATAGTAGATACATCATGTCATCTTTTTACTGTACTGTAGATAAATCCAAGATTGGAAAATTGAATTTATGTATGTATGAAAGATTTTTTCCCCTTTTGTCCTTTCTTCTCCCTTTCTTGAGTGAATGGATGGATTCTTGATTCTTGATTTTTATGCTTCTGTTTCTTGTCTCTTGTCTCTTGTCTCTTGTCCATTTTCTTTATTTGTATTGTGCCTCCTCTTTTGTCAGGATGTCATTTCCTTGTCTTTTCATCCAACTTTCCATGTGTAAAGTGTACAATGTACAGTGCAGAGTGCAGAGTAAACGTTGCACATTGTACATTGTGTAACTTTAGACCTTTTAAGGAATTTCATCCTGTACGCTGTATTCTGTACAAATGAACAAATGACAGTGAAGAGTGGAGAGAAATCCATTGGATACAGATTTGTTTTATACAACTTACATTCGCCTCTTCACTTTTCATTCGGATTCTGGACAAAAGTTTCCCTGGTTTCAAGTTATCTCTGGCTCTGATGATATTCAAGTCCCTTCTCATTTTGTCAGAGATTTGAGATTTGAGACTCGAGACTCATTGTATGTTGTATGTTGTACGTACAACGTCAGTTTCCATTGTACATTGATGTGATTTGATGTAAGCCGAGAATCCGCGTCCGACTCTGAATCTGAATCCAAATCCGACTTTGAATTCAAACTCAACTTACGGTGAGTTTGTCCTCGTCTCTACCAGTTAGCAACCAGTCAAGTGAATAGGGGGTTGAAGACCAATACCAAGGCGATCTTTATAGAGGATTACACGTACACATAGAAACAAGAGAGAAAGTGGAGAACAGAGAATAGAGGACAATTCGGTGAGGGTCATAAAAGATGGAAGGAAAATGTAAAAGTTTATTGTCTCACAGCGCCAAGTATAAAGTATAATCTCTGAGTCTACTGCAGTTTCCTTGGTTTATTTCCTCTCCTCTACATTCTAAATATTCTCCAGACCAAACCAAATCTCCAGTCCAGTTCCAGCTGAAGCTGAATCTTCTCCTCCAGGCCATTTTATCTGGAGCTGGAGCTAGAGCTGGAACTGGAAGTTGGAAGTAAGTGTGTACTATAGTCTATAGTACATAGTGTACTGCGTATATGTTGCATTGTTCCACTTTCTTCTCTTTTGATCGGGGAAATCGGCGGGTGGTGAGCGAGGATAAGGAATAAAGAAGATCATAAAATGTGGGAAACTTGGCTGCATTTCATTGCAGTATCATCGCATCACAGCATATACATGTACATTATACATGGGTGTATCTTTGTAGCAGAGGGAAATGACAAAATTGTATTGACGTACAATTCTAGATATGTACTGAATACTGAAGAACAGGAACAAGAACAAGCAGAGACAAAGATAAAGAAACATACACAACCAAACCAAACTGAGGACGTAGAATGTAGAATGTAAAGGAGTGGGACGATGACGACAAATGCAGTGGACATAAAAAATATAAACCGATATAAAAATCCAGTAAAAAATATATAAAATTTAAGATGCTCAATGCTCAAGTCTCAAGTCAAAAAGTACTCGAAGCGAGCTCACATCTCCAATCTCCAATCTACGGAAATGTACAATGTGCAATAAACTACAATACAATAATAATTGGATGAAACACTACTGCTTTTGTCTTTTGTTCAATATTTTATGAGAGTGAAGACTTGAGAGGCGAGGAAAATCAGAACCAAAAACAAAATCAGCGGTTTGGTTTTTTATTTTTAGATTTTCACTCATGTTCCAAGTTTGGGTTTGGAATTTGGAATTGTCTCTGCTCCTATTTTCTATTATTTATTTTCTATGTAGATTCCATTCAGATTTTGGTTCTTCTCCTTGTTTTTGTTTATTACTGTTCCGTTTTATAGATTTATTAATGTTGATGTTTGATGAATCGGCTTTCTAAATAATTTCCTTCCGTTTTCTACTCCTATTTCTTTGTCCATTCATCTCGTTTTGATGTTTTGGTTTTCCTCTTCCTCCGACATCCGTATGTCATTCATGTTTCTCCCTCTTGTTTGGTTTGTTTTGTTTTCTTGTCATCAATCTGAATCTGAATCTAGCTTTTTCTCGTAGCTCGTAGCTCTTAGCTTGTACTAGGAGTTTTGTATTTTTTCATCCCGGCTCTATTTTTCTCAACCCATTTTCTCCGGTTCTTGAATTCTCAGACATGGAGGAATTCAAATATTTCACTGGGTTCTTTTTCATTCCTGTTTTCTCAGTGTTGTTCTCAGTTCTTTCTTGCTCTTGGTACTTTTTCTCCTGATTTGTTCGCACAATGTCATGGCTTCCTCTATTCAACTTTGAATAAAGTTTACATGTACAATCTACAATCAATCTACAATCTACATAAGATGTATATTTGGTATTTGGAGAACATTGTCATTGAATGACATGAAATTGGGTTTCAGTCCTCTCCTGTCTCACTCTTTCTCTCGCTCTCTCTCCTTTTCATCTGTGACTTTGACTCTGTTTTGTTTTCTAGTCAGTCATAGTCGTAGTCATTCGTATTCGTTGTCCTGTCGTCAAGTTGAGAGTTTGACGACGGAATAAGAAATAAGGAAGAAATGAAGAAAGGAAGAAAAAAGTTTAGTACAAATGGTCTAGGAATTTTGTTGTTGTTGACATTTTCTCTTGTATTTCCTCAAATCTCAAGTCTCAAATGGCATCATGCTCCAGACTCGTGCGTGTCCTACTCTCGAGTCTTTTTCTCCACTCTTCTTTCATTTCTATGGTACATTATACATTATACAGTAGCTGCATCTCCTCTCATCTCATAGATAAGAAGGAAGAGTATAGAGTACAAATACAAATACAAGCTTTTTTGTCTGCAATCGCCTATCTCCTATCTAAAGTCATATGCACAGTGTACATCGTACTATTTATCATCTATCATACAGAAATATACTGTGTCCGTATTATGTATTTTGTATCACAACCTATACAGTGTACAGCGTACCGTCCTGTGCTGTGCTGCGATAAGAACTTTGCTGAACAAAGTTTAAAAAGTTGGACAGAGTTCTCTGAGTTGAGTTGAGATGAGTTGAGATGAGCTTTGTGCTGAAAGGCAACTCGAGAAAAAAAATAGGACGTAAAGGTTATCTCATTCATTTTATGTCTGTAAATATTCCACAGTTTGAGAACTTCCTATTTCCAGTATCCAGCATCATCAAGCATAAAAGCATCACGTTCACTTTCCTTGAGAATTTAATATTTTTGCCTATTTATAACTTATCAGACAGACACAACAACAAACAACTGAAAACTGAAATGAAAAAAGTGTAATAAGTGCATTTTTCAAAGTTCAATGTTCATCTCAAGCACTAGCTTTTGCACTTGTACTGTAATCGCTTCTAAGAAACCAGAGCAAAATTTTAATTTTTTGAAATTGAAACGTTTATTTCTCTTGCAACTTACAAAAATTTAATGGTCTGAAAATTGAATTCTCAAGTAGTTTAATTTAATTTTTTGTCCTAGTAAACGCCGTTATAAAAATAGTAGTTTAAGGTTTGGTACTGAGCAGAAAAAATCACTCTTTTTGTTTAACCACAATCTCGATTTACGATGAAGGATGATAAATGATAAATGAGTAGTAGATGAAATCTGAAGGCAGTTTGGCCTATGAATGTAAATAAACAATATAAAATCTATTATACTAATAATATTTAATTTTCTACGTAGTTAGTTGTATGATAAATAATATACAGTTTACATGTAGTCATTTCATCTTGCTCTCTTTCTCGGATGTTTTTCATTATCCATTATTATTACTTTTCAACATGAATGTGACTGGTGACTGGAGAATAAAAATGCTCAAGTTGAAAGTTGTTGTTGACTAGTCACTAGTGTAGTTTATGTTGTATGTTGAATGATGTATGTGATATTGATAAAGGGAGGACGGAAAGAAATGTGTTTCGGATTCAATTTTGAATTTTGTCTGTTTGCTGTTGGCCTCGTTTCTTCCATCAGTCGTCGCAGTTTTAATCTCTGTCATCCACAAAGTCTGACTCACTCACTCACTTCTTTTCTCTTTCTCTCTGTCAGAGTAGAAAAGTCAGGAAGTCAGGAGCGATCGATTGACAAAAACTGGGATGAAAATGGAACCTTTCATATATTAATATAGGAATATCTGTATTTCTGTATTTATGTATGTAAAATGTATATTGTAGATAAAAAGTCATGTGCACGTGAACCATTAGGCTACTAATATTCCTGTCTGTGCTATGTTCTATGTGCTATGCACTATGTAATAATAATAATATGAAATATGAACCTTTTTCCTCTGCATCTCACTGCTCTTTGCTCATGCTATTATTTTTGCAAACTTTCAAATATCAAATATCAAGAGTCAAGAATCAAGTATGAACTTGCAAGAATAAAGCGAAAAAGTCGTAAGTCTAAGCTTCTCCTTTTAGGCCAAATCTTAAACAGCTCAAACATCATAGAAAAAAAACACACATATTATTTGTATAAAAACACTGAGGGACTTTTTGAAAATTCAATAATGTGGCGTTTGTCTTTTGTCTTTTGTCGGAGAAAAAAGTCACTGTGTCACTGTGTCCTGGGTCCTCTCGCGTGGGTTGTCAATTTTCAATTGTCAATTGTCAGTTGATTTCATTCTGTGTTGACTGTTGACTGTTGAATTGAATTGAATTGAATTCCTTCGTCATTCTTCAACTTGAGCTTGAGCTTTAGATCCGGGTTTCCACTTTCCACACGGTGTTTTGTTTTGGGTGAGCTTTTATCTTTTTTCTTTGGGTTGACGAACATGCTACAATCTATATACTATGTATGTTATAGGTATTGGAAATTCGGTCAAAACTCAAAACTCAAACCTCAAACTAAAGTAAAGGAAGCTAAACTAGAGTAAAGAGTAAAGATTCGGAATTTGCCATTTTCCATTTTCCATGGCATTCATCTTTTGTTTCTTCTCTAGTCTCTAGTCTCTAGTCAGTTCCGTTCTCTTCTCTTGTCTCTTGTCATGACATGTCATGTCATGTACTTCTTGTAGAAAGTAGAGGGTAGAGACCTTTGAGTCCAAATCCAAATCCCTGTATTTTTCTAAACTTTGTTCGTGTAAATAAAAGGAATTCTCCAGTTAGTTTCGGGTTAAAAGTAGGCGAAGGACGACGAGACTCTTCAATACTGATAGAAGGAGAAAAGGAAAAAAGAAAGGAAACAAACACACAAACAAGCCTTGTCTTTCATCCTCTCGTGTTAATCGGACATTCCTGATTCTTGGTTCTTGGTTCTTCTTTGTACATAAAATGTGTTATATTACATTGTACAGTGTACAGTGTAGCTTTTATAAACGAGTGGTAGGTTGTACGCATACAGCGTAGACTGTGGATAGTGGATATAGTCAATATGGGTGCAATAAAATAGGTGATTTTTTGCGTGCAGACTGCAGCATTTCATTTTATTGTGGATTCGAATCCAGATTTTGGACTGAGCTCAGCTCATGACATTAACGAGGATTTCCTCCTTTACGCTTTAAGCTCTACACAAAACACAATACAGAAAACACAAAACTTTTTTTCTGACTCTTTCACTTTCACTTTTGCTTTCGGCTTTTACTTTTACTTTCTCCATCTCCATCCTCATCTCTCCTCTTCTTTGGAGGATAGAACAGAATACGGATAGGAATAGGAATAGAAATACGGATACGGTGCCATGTCATGTCATTACTTTGCATTGCCCTTTTTCCTTTGTATTGCGTGTGAGCAATTGAGAATACAAGATTCTAGTTTCTAGGCTCTAGATTCTAGACTCTAGATTCCGGATTCAGGACTCGGGATTCTAAATTGAGGATTGAGGTTGCGGGAAACATGGAAGAAATAAAAGATCGTCTCACTTCTCCACGCTCCTTTCTTCTCTCTACTCCTCTTTCTCATTCCCGATTCTCTTGTTCTCTAAATACATACAAGGGCATTCTACATTATATATTATACATGCAATATATACAATCTACAATCTACAACACACACCGACGCACATGTGTGTTTTTATACTTTATACACAAGATACATCAGTTTTATATTAGCTATTCTACGCTTCGCTGCAGTATCATCATCATCATCATCATCATCAGCATCACGAGAATAGATGGAATTGTATGTTACGTTATGCACAGCTCGCTCGCTTTCTCTTCCCCGTCTTTTCCTGTCTCTTTAAAGCATTTTGTTTTGTGGTTGGTTTGTTCTTCTCTCTGTTTTCCATTTTACTCGTTCTTGTTGTTGTTCTCGTTTTGTTTTTCTTGTTGTTACTGTTGCTGCTGTTGGTTGTTCCCTTATAAATAAATAGCACAACACAACAGGCAGTATTACATTGTACATTGTACAAAGTATAAAATACGAGCAAGGAACAAGCAATATGATTTTTGAAATATGAGAAGAGAAAGTAAAAGACTAAAAGATGGAAAAAATAGGGAACGGGAAAAAAATGTTTTTTAGCGAACTTGATTTAATTTTTTATGCCTTGGTTGAGTCACAAAGAAGATTTTCCCCCTCGTTCTCAATTCTTGACTCTCGATTCTGGATTCTAGTTTCTAGATTCTAGATTCTCAGTATTCAGTATCATAAAGAATGAACGAATGAAGGAATGAAGGAGGATGCGAGAATGGAGAATGGAGGATGAAATTGAGAGTCAACTGACTATGAAATGATATAAAAAGATTTTCTCGTAAGTCATCTGTAAATTTTGTCTTTGGTGTTTGGTCTTTGGTGTTTGTCCCATATTTTTCCATTTGAGCTAAATTGTACCTACACATTGTGCTAGAAGCCGGATATTTATGTCTCGCTGGTTGTAGACACATTTGACCTCAATTTGATGACCTGTTTTCTCTGATATTTTCACCATTTGTTCCTATCATATTATTTATGTGACAAAAGACAAAAGACAACATAAAACTTTCCTACAAACTACAAACACAATCTACCAGACACGAAACACAAAAGGACGAGAGGATGAGCCATTTACTTTCAAAGTATTTTTCAAATATTTTTATTTTCATTCTGGTTCGTTTTCTGCGTATGACGTGCAGCGTTTACCCTTCAGCGCTCAGATGTTCAGAGTTTTGAATTAAACCGCTGAATGAATTATAAATTGTGCAAGGCTGGACTTTTTTTAAGTTTACTCCTGATATTTGATATTTTCTATCCTTTCTGTTGTGATTTGTGCTACATTATAAAATATTATACAATTTCGGAATTTGGATCCTCATATCCACAATCATATATCGGTCTTCAAAACCGAAAATTACTCGTCGCATCCTCTTTCGCTTGGGTATTTTGGTATTTTGGAAATTTGGAAATGTGGGAAATGGGAGATGGGGAAAAGTTGATATAATAAATTGTAGTTTTAGATTGGATGTGTATTTTTTTGTTGAGTGAAATAGGATTTTTTAAATGATCATAGACCGTAGACCGTAGAGTATAGAGTATAGAGTATGGAGTAAAAGAGTATAGCATGACATAGCACGATAAAATATAATGTCATTTTATGCTATGTATTTCCTGCATCCTTTTCTGTTAGCAATCTACAATCTACCATCTACAATTTACAGTAAACAGTAAACAGTAGGAGTAAAGTATCTCAAAAGCATAAGCATAGAAAATAGAAAGAACCAAAACCAGTATTTTTTACTCTATTGCCCCCGTTTCATTTCCAAGAGCAGTTGTCGAAAAAAATATCCTGTACAATATACACACTACAATCTAGAATTTAGACTCTACGCTGTAGATTTGAGATGAAATAAAATTTCCTCGACGTGTTTCTTCCTGACTTTTCTTTCTTTTTCCATCTTCCATCTCTCTCATTTTCATTCTCATCCTCGTTTTTCTCTTTTACAGTTGTTATTGTTGTTATGGAAGAGCTGGCTGTTGGTAGTTGGATTCTAGATTCTGGATTCTAGATTCGAGTCGAGTCGACTTGAGTTGAGTTGAGTTGAGTTGAATTGAACTGAGTTGTGTTGGACTTGGACTTGGGTTTGAAATTGGAGTTGTAGTTGTAGTTGTGTTGGTCGTCATTCCATATGTATAAATTGTACGTAGTGAGATGTATATGGAGGAAATAAAAAGAAATTCCTGTTTTTCTTTTCCCTGTGAGATTTTACTAAAGAAGTGAGCCGTCGTTTTTTTCCATGTCCATGTCGACGTTGTCGTCGTTTTCGTCTTCGTCTTCCTCTTCCTTTTTTCTTCCTTTCTTTGCTTCTCTACTCGTCCCTCTTTTTTCTAAAGTAAAAGTAACAGGGACCACACACACACACGGACACATCCACACACAAACCTCGTTTAGTTTAACAAGACATCACATCAGTTGTGAGTGGCTTTTCCTTTCTCCTTGGCGTTGGCTTTGGCTTTCTTTCTACTTTCTACAGTCTGCAGTCTGGTCTGGTTTGGGTTGGTTTAGTATGGTCTGACGGTTTTTGCATCTCTCTCTCTCTCTCTCTGTCTTTTTGTCTTCTCCATTCTCCATTCTCCATCTTCTTCGTCTTCCGCTTCTTCCTTTCTATCTTTTGTGAAAAAGAATGAGGAGAGCGAGGAAAAAAGGAAAACGAGTTGAGGCTGTCGAATTCCAAAACTTACTTAGTCGACTACACAGTCCGTGGCACAAAGTACAGAGTACAGAGATATGCATGGACATGTCTATAATGTATAATCCATGCACATTTACGTATGTGCAATGTTCAACGTTCAGTGCTCAATGTACAGTGTACAAGAGAAAAGTGGAGAAAATTGTGAGCAAGTAAATGGACTAGAGACATTTTAGGCTTGTTTTTTTTCGCATAGATCGACTTAGGCTCCACTCGGATCGGCTTCAGCTTTGACTTTGACTTTCTCTCTCCTCTTCCTTAGTTTTAAGAAGTGACGACGTACTGATATTACGCTTTATACTCCACTCCAATGGAAAGAGGAAGGACGGCAAAGAACAAGAACGGCAGGGAACATGGAGCAAGAAAAGAGAAAGCATCTAAGCTCAATGTTCACTGCTCAATTCTCAACTCTCAATGCTCAATGCTCCCGTTTTTTTCCTCTTTCCGTTTTCTTTGAATGAATGACACACCGCATTTGGAATTCGGCATGACTGAAGCAAAACAAGCAAAACTACTAGACTAAAAATCCTTATTTTTATTCATTTTCCCCCCAGAATTTTAAGAGCAGTGCAGAGTGCACAGTTGATTTTTACTCCAGGTTTTTGTACTATTGTAAATTGTTCTTGCGAGTTTTTGTTTGAGAATGAAAATGAAAAAATAACTCAATTTTTTCCTTTTTGAATTTTTCAAGATACCATATTTTAAACCATTTTAAAGGTATGCTTTTCTGGTTATTTTTACTCATTTCTCATTAAAAATTACAAATGATGATGGGTAAATCTATAAATAAATACTAAATGCTAAAATTGGTCCGAAAAAATCAAGGATCAAGAATCAAGAAGAAACTGCTGGAAAAGTATCATACTTTTCCATTTTATCGCTCTGTATCACTCAATCTCACGATTTTAGAGGGTAGACGGAAAAAGATCTTCTCATCACTTCACAAATACATATATCTAGAATCTAGAATCTATAGTTAAGAACTGAGGAGTTCCACGTAATTCGGTTACTGGTGCGTACACGGTACGATGTACGCGGTACGTTGGTTAGTTGTTAGCTATTGCGCTTAGTTTTTCTCTATGTTTTGCCTTTTTCTACATATAAGGAATGAAAAAGATGTAGAAGATATAGGCGTTGGTTCATATCGTATATCGTATATCTGTATATGTGAATTTTAGGCCGTTTTCTTTTTTGCAATGGATCCTTTCTCTCTCTAAATTTCCTTTTTCCTTTCCCGACCTTCTTTTTATCTTTTATCTTCCATCCACTATCCACTTTTGACTGCTGAAGGTGCCTTCAACGTTACAATGTATCATGCGTGTAGCGTGTAGAGTGTAGAAAGTAGAAAGTAGAGGTTCTGCTTATATCTGTATACTGTATACTGCCTAGTAAACGAAAGAGAGTAAAAGAGAAATAGAGATATATGGGTAAATGTATCCATGTGCAATGTTGAATGTTGATAAAGGAGATAATAAAAGGAGATGAGAGAGTACAAAAGTATGTCATGTGGAATGAGTTGCCAATTTTCAAAGCCATTTTAGACAAAATTCTTTTAGATGTTTCACCACTTTCCTCCTCTTCATCCTCCTTTTCTTCTTTTTTATTCTTATTTTCCTCTGCTGTGCCAATTATCTTATGTCGAGTCTCGATTCTACAGTCTAGAGTCTAGAGACTTGAGACTTGAATCAGTCTTCTCTTTTGCCTTTTCCCTTCTGAGTCCGTTTTTTTTACATCCACTGAATTTTAGAACAATTTCAACGGTTCCTAAAAATGCTAATTTTTAGCATTTTTCTCTCTTTCAACTTGAGACTTCATCATTTTTTGTATTGTATTGTATTGTATTGTAGAGTCGAAGCTCCAAGCAAATATCGGAGAACTTGGAAAATATTTTTAAATGTATTTTATTTGGTGTACCAATTATCGGTTATTGGTACTTTACTTGGTTAAAAATCATAAAATTCTCCGTTTCACCAGTATTGTGAATGGTGAATTGTGAAATGAAAAAACATCTACATGCATTTCCATTTTTCAAGAAAATAATTATCATAAAAATTGTATTATTGCGAGTCGGGCAAGAAATTCAAAAAATGCAGGATACTAAATTCTAATGGCTGATGATTGATGATATTCATGTTTAAAATTAAAAATAAATGCATTGAACATCGAACAATAATAAATCGCAATTCTTGTACTTTATTTTACCCCAATTATTTTTTTGACTTTCAGATTCAAGGAAATGTACGGACTCTGAGTTTGAGTGTAAAACTGGAGGACAGTGTGTACCGGCTCGCTGGAAATGTGATGGTACGATGATAAAGCATGAAGCATAAAACATAAAAAGAGAACATTTCTAAATTTTTCGTAGTCCAGTTTAAAAAAACGTAAAACAAAATGACAAATGCCAAAAGATCTCATAATTATCATTCATCTACAAATTTGTGTTTATCTGTCTATCAATTTTAAAGGTGAAGCGGATTGCGCCGACGGTAGTGACGAGGAGGAAGGAATTTGCAGTAAGTTATTCTTTATGATATTTTGATTTTTGGTATTTTTTATTTCCGTTTTAACTTTTAATTTGAATGAGCGATAGATGAACAATTAAAGCAATAAAAGATCGCCCGAAATCACTAATTTTTATCGTAACTCGGAATCCGAATTTGATTGATGAAACAATTTGAAACTTGAAACCTCAACTTTGAATGACAGTTCACTATAAGAGCTGTGAGCCCCCGGATTTTGCATGCGTGAATAAGGAAAAACTACCCATTTGTATTCCACAAGGATGGGTCTGCGACGAAATCGCCGATTGTGATGATGGCCTTGATGAGGCCAGTTGTGAGAGTAAGTTGTGTGTATAGTGCCTCAAAATACCTTATTTTGAATAAGAAGAGAGTACAAAGAATTTCTACATGTGTAAAATGTATATATTTTACCTTTAGAAAAAAATGGGATACAATTTGTGGCGAATCGAGAAGAAACAGCAACTACAAAAATACCTTTTACAGTACTGTTTTTGTTGGGTTGTGTTTTTACTCTCCTGATTAGAGCTTAAAATCAAACTTTGTCATAATTTGTAATTAGTAATAGCGTCCCCGTTTCAAAAGTAAGGGAGTAGTTTGTAGTTCCTGGAGAGAAATTTCATATTGTTAGTTTTAGTCTTAAGGTCTCGGCTTTTTGCTCAAGGTTCAAGAGTCAAGAGTCAGTAGTATTTTCATATTTGTTTGTTGTGTTTCATAATGTTTTGAGTTTTGAGTTTGAGTTTTGAATATTATAAAATGAAAAGTGAATGAAGAAATGGGACAAATTCTTACTTCGTATGTATCTTTGACTTTAAATTTTACAGAGGAGTAGTGGATAGTGGAAAGTATTGTAGTTGGAAGTTGGAAAGCAGGGTGGTCCAAAAATAATTAATAATTTATGATGTGATATAAATATGGATTTAGAGGACTCATAAGGTATTAGTTGTGCAGAACACGTGTTGTAAGGAAGAAACTGGGATCTAGAATCTGAAATCTGGAGCAGACATTTGCACATTTATTCGTGCTAAAATGTATATATTTTCATATTTTGTAGATACAAAGCATCAAGCCTGGCTGAGCTTGGAGCTATGCATCATTATTATAATGACTATTCATGGGCAAAGTTTCTTGATTCTGGATTCTTAATTCTTGACTAACTTTAGATATTTAGTGGAGTTTCACTATTTACAACTCAAACTCACAATTCAAAATATCTTTGAGTCAAGAGCCAAGCAAAAATAGTATTTAGCATTTAGGTTGGCTGTACACTATATGTACACTGTAAATTTGACTCTACTTACTATTTACTAGACTTACAACTTGGACTGAATAAGGACAATGTGCTGTGTTGAATGTACAAGGTGCATGAAAGAGGAAACAAGAAACAACAGGCCATAGACACAGCTGGCTTTCTCTTTATGCTCTCAGCTTTGACACTTGGCATTTGGCATTTGCTAGTAAAACTTCTTGTACCAATTGTGAAAGGCGAAAAGTAGATTATACATTGGAGTATTTGTTAACTCACAGTTATATAACATAATATTTTGAGTCTCCAGTCTTGATTCTTGTACTTGACAATCAACAATTAACAAAGAGGTTATTCCCCAGAATTTTCTCGAATAATAATAATAATAATATCGCTACTCGAAACTCTTATTGAGAATTCAGAAGCGCTCAGCGAGAAGTGAGAAGTTTAGGTGTAATTCCTATGGTTTTACCTTTTAAGTTTTAACCTGTGCAACATTTCGTGTAGTTCAAACTTGAGGCATAATTTTTGCAAACACTCGATATTCTATACTGTTCCTTTGAGGTGAAAACCTTTTCCATGTTATAATATAACAAGACATATTATTATGTGTTGTTTAGAGTATACAGTGTACAGTGAGGTCTTGCGTAGAGGGAAAATTCAACTTCAAATCCAAATCCAATCAGAGATACACGGTCATATTTTCATATTACGTTGTTGTTGTGCTTGTTGTTCTTGTTGTTGTTTTTGTGGTTGGGGTGGGTTTGTTCCTCCGTTCTCAACAAACAACAAGGAGGTTCTGTATTCTGCTTGTTAGATCCTTGGTGTTTGATGCTTCTTAATCCTGGAGTTTGTATAATGAGTTTGTCTAGAAGTCGAAAGTCGGAAGTTGAAGCTCCTCATCGTCATCTCTCTTCTTTTCATCTTTCATCGTCAATTTAAATTCTACAGAGTGGAGTCTAGCGTCTAGAGTCTAGAGTTTGGAGTTTGAAGTGTGTAAGTTTTGTAAGAAAAGGGACAAGACGAAAGGGTAATCGTGATATACGTGACATACGTAAGATTATGATTAACCCGCACATTGTACATGTATCGAATATTTTGTATGTATAAAGGCAACACATGTGCATATAATAACATTGAGGATGGGATTGATTATACATTATACTGATACCTGATACAGCATGTTTTAGATATCGACGAGGACTTGTTATATTTGGTATTTGGTATTCCTTGTTAAGTCTGGGTTAAATATGGAATAGGGTTTCATTAGATAGTTTCCAAAAATGTGTGATGTTTGTGTAAAAGACAGAGTCATGTAACATGCAAGTAGAGAGTAACTAGAGCACAAAGATCACCGGAGAAAAGCCTCGAGGTTTATTCATACATCATACAGTAGAAGATGATGGAAGATGGTAGTTGGTAGATGGAAGAGAATTAAGTAAGGAGAGGAGCGGAATGAGATGAGTTGAGATGAGATGAGAAAGAGGGGGAAAGAAAGGGGAGAAAGCCACTGGTAGTTCTCGTGGTTTTCTCTGTTCCCCACCATCATCACCACGAGACTTGTTTCATCTTCCAGTTTCCATCTTCTTCTACTTCTTGTTCTCCTCCTTTTCCTTTTTCTTCTACTAATACTTCTTTGACTACTACTGCTGTGTTTTATATAGGAGTGATATGTAACATGTACTGGGCACAATATAAAGTATACTTGGTAGTTGGATTTAGAGTTGTTTCCACCTCCTAACACTCCTTATTACTTTCACGCTGAGTTGACGGTGGGGAAGATTTCCCTCTGTTTGTAATATGTCTTCAATCTTGACTTGACTCTGACTCTGACTCTGAATCCCAATTCGACTCTAGCTCCTTCGACTCGGGATAAAATAAGTGTATGAAAGTCGACGAATCTACATGCTACATAATACATAATTACCACTAGGACTATAGGCTATATGCTATATGCGCATTTATATTGATATACGTTCTACCCCATAGAGTATTTAAGCATGGGGTATAACTTGTGAAAAATTATTGTTTTCCCTCTCTCCTTTGAGTCTATGATCCTGTCTTATCTTTAATCTGGAGATTGGAGATATTTCCAGATATTTAACTATATACATACATCCACAACCCACACGTACTAAGAACTAAGACACTGAAGACTACAAACAATAAATTGTGAGCTGTTTTCTATTTTGTATACTCTATGTTCTATGCTCTATACAATCCACACTTTATACTTTATACCGTCTTAATTCTAGAATATAAAGTAAAATCTTTACCTTGCTCCGTTCTCTTTTATTCTCTAGGAATGAAGCTTGTAGTTTGTAGTTTATATTTTGGGTTTTGTTCCCGAGAACCTGATCAAAATTAATGTATATGTACAATGTACAAATACCAAATATCAATGGTTATTATACACTCCAAAACTTGGAAGAAAGTTTAGGGTTTGTATACAATTTGCATAGAGCATAGAGTAGACAGTAGAGCATAGAGTAGGTGTGTGCTCATGACATGACTCGTGAAATCTTATTAATTGCATTAGAAGAACGTAGAAAGTGGGAAGTGAAAACTCACATGTACGTTCATAAATGAATGAGTCTGCATGCAGCCCAGAATTAAGAATCTAGCATATGAATTTTCCAAATTTTAATGGTAATGTTGATTTTGATTTTGTAGGGAGAAAGTAGAAAGTAGAAAGTTCATTTACAAAGTGTGGTGAAGAGTGAATTGTGAATGATAAAAGGTAAAGTTGGAGGAATGGTGAGAAAAGTATGCATGTTCTCATAGCTCTCAGTTCTTCACTCTTCACTCTGCACTCAGTTTCACTTGGTATTTGGTATTTTCCGGATATTTCTAATTTCTCATGTTCCATCCTCTTCGTCTAATTTTCCCCGTTGGCCTGTAAAAATTGTTTACCTTTTACTCTAACTCCAAGTCAAACTCGAGCTCCAGCTGCGACGATGTGCGTATATAATTTATAGGGTTTGAGCTTTGAACTGTACGTGTCTGTATAAAGTATAAACTGTATAAATGTTTATGTGTTACGTGTGTTACATATGTATGTACAATGTATAATAATATATCGTTAAGCCTTCATGTGGAAATTATGTAAACAAAATACATGTATATGGGAAACGGGAGTATAAATTATTACGAGTTGCTACTTGTATGTTGTATATTGTACATTATAATACTATAGATAGATGGTGGATGGTAGACGGTAGACACTGGAAACAATAAGTCATAAGTCATAAGGAAGCTTTCCTCCTGCTCTCTCTCGCTGGAGGAAACCCCTAAATAATAATCAGTTTTCAACCAAGACAAGATGAGGGTTCCATATTATTACATTTTACTTGATACTCCAGAGTTGAATCTTGAGTTTAGAGTTTGGAGGTTTGAATTTTGAAATTTTAGTAGAGAAAGTGGATATATTTTGTTAACTGTGTAAGCTTGTAGGTTCTTTCCACCCACTCCGCATTTTATTTTATATTTTACATAGGGAGCAACTTTCTGTTGCAAATTAATTTTCATATGTTCACTGTTCACATTTTTTAATCATAATAGTTAATAGTGTAATAGTGTAACGGTAATGGAGGCTATGTAAAGCATTTTATGTACCGGAGGGGGAAATCGAAATTAAATTAAATTAAAAATGTATGGACTACGGACATCTTGGGACTCGTATTCCATATTCTATATTCCATTTTTATAGGCTGATCAGGGCTTGAAATTAAGTTTTAAAAATGTGGTTTTTACTCTGTACAGCCAAAGCTTCTTTAAGACGGGGGGAAAGTTTTAATAAATTATTCAATGCTACTCTGGTACAACTTGCAACATATTGTGAATTGTGCATGTCTAATTTCTAATGTCTTATGCTTATTGTTAGTATTGAGCATAAGAAGTTATGAAGAGAAAAATGTAAAAAGAGGTCAAAAAAAAAAGTTAATATCTATAAGCCTTGAGATTTGAGATTACTGCGGATGACGTGTGTTGCCAGCTACCAACTTTAATCATGCTCGTATAAGAAATATGGTCAAGAAATATGGTGAAAATATGAATTTTTTGGTTGCTCAAGGCTCAAGGCACAAGGGGGAAGCTTCAACGCTATTGTCTAGGATTTATTTTAAAACATGGGTTAAAAACATGTGTGCTTAATAAATGATTAAATATGTACATGAAAATGAATTTGGTGTTTGTGCTTGTATATTATGAATGAATATTTTATGTCTTATTTTACTATTAAAAATTAACAATAATAATGATTATTAATAACAATTGTTATGGACAAAAAAAGCTTTTGGGATTGTGTAAAATGTACATAATATAAATATAATGGATGGGCTAATTCATGAAATTTCCTTGCTTGTTTGTTTCTTATGAAAATTTTTAGGTGACTTTCAATGTTCTATTGATCAATTTACCTGTGTGGAAGGGAAAACAAAAAAGTGCTTGCCTCTAACCTGGGTATGTGATGGGCAGTCAGATTGTCTCGGATCAAATGGTCGTGGAGCGGATGAAGTCAATTGCAGTATGTATAATATTTTTAATTCTAATTCCACATATGCTCATCTTTACTAACACTTTTTAATTACTTTGCTTCCAGTTTTTTGTTACGTAATTTGGTCTGCTTAATTATTTGTCTTTGTTTGCTCATTTTGGTTGTAAATAATATAATATTTTTGGGGCTTTTTTGGTTTCTTGTTACGGGTTTTGGTTGTACATTGTACATATTTTGACCATCTTTTACATGTGATTTGTTTACCTCTGACATATGACATTTGACATATGACATGGAATCTCTTTTTCATTAGCTGGAACTGGAAAGCTCGTTTGATTTCGGTTCGAGGAATTTCCCTCTGCATTGTAAATTGTAAATTATAAAATAATGATGATGATGCAGTTTGTAGTCATAAAATATACATGTACATATTTTATATTTTATGTGCTGTAAGAATAAGTAAACATTTTATTTTTGATGGCCTACGGGAAAATGTAGAAAATCTGTAGTGTCTGAAAAATGTACAATGTACAGTGTACAGTGTCAAATGTAATATAATATTTTAGCATCATTCTCATCATCAAATGAGAGATGGAATTTGAAATCGGAAAACCGGCATGTGGTGTATACACTGTCTTTTTAGTTTATAGTTTTCTACTTTCTACACAAGAGCATTCGTCTTTTGTGCAGCGTAGAGAACACTGTACACTTTACAGAGCACAGGGTACAGGGTTAGTAATGTAATGAAACTAATTTGAGTTTTCATTTGAGTTAATTCCCGTTTGTTCTGCGGAGTGAGTTTTAAAAAGTGCTACTGGGAGAAGAGGAGCGGCAGCGGGATTTATTACCGGCATAAAAGAGAGAGAGAGCGCACTTGTGAATTTTCAAGAGGAGGAGACCAAGAGGAAAGAGAACAGAGCATCGCAACACATCGCTTCAGAGGAGAATGAGAGCATTTACATAAATACCAGAGTAATTTGTATCATACTACTGTACACTTTACGATAGTCTTCATTTCAAATTCTGCATACAGTAGAAACTACAGAACATCACACAGAGACCAGTTTACAGTTTACAACTGCATACTCATCTATCTTCCTTCATTCTTGTTCCGTGTATCTTGTTTCTTGTATTATGGGCTCATATTATATTTTATTTCCTTTGCCGCTCTGTACTCTGTATACTGTACACTGTAGATGTATTTTCTCTTTCACTTCTCTTCTCAATCTCTTCTTCTTTTCTCGCTCCATGTTCTATGTGTGTCTTGTAGCTCGTGTCTTTCAAGGGCTCCAAAGACTTTGAAAGAGTTGTAGTTTCTTTGTGGGTTTCTCAATTTATGTTGATGGTTCATGTATCATGTACCGCGTACCGTGTATAATACCACTTTCCATGTTCTACGCCCTCTCTTTCTCCTTTGCTCTTTCTCTTTCAAGTTTCTCATCATACCATATCCAACTTGCAAAGTTCCAACGTCCAACCTTTTTCTCATCTTGACGCTGGATACTTGATACTTGCTACTTGAGTCTCTCGCCCTTTCCTTTGACTTGAGTTGACTTTGAAATTTGAATGTCTCCTAACATTTGCCATTTAAATGCCGAAACAAAGTTGGGGTACATATGAAATCTCTGCCCTTTCAAACTTTTCACTATCTGTCCATTCCGTCCTTTGTTTTGCACAGTTGAGCAATTAGTCTCCTAATTACTAATAATTACTCAAGTCTCGCTTCTCAACTTGAAATATTATAAAGTATACATAGATACTAGTTGGAACGTAGATTGTAAAGATAGTATAGATAGTAGACAGAAGATAGATATTAATACCACTATTTATTATGAGTAAAATCCGCCCTTTTTCTGTACTATTTGTGCATGTTTTTTCACGAGTAAAATGCATTTCTGTAAAATGTAAACTGTTTTTGATGAAAATGGCACTACTATTGAT
Source organism: Sminthurinus aureus (assembly GCA_034698265.1). NCBI lineage: Eukaryota > Metazoa > Arthropoda > Collembola > Symphypleona > Katiannidae > Sminthurinus > Sminthurinus aureus. The sequence goes on from JAQGBH010000783.1 coordinate 42,176, forward strand.
AATTAATGGAATAACATTTTTTTCCAATTAACTTATTTTTTTTTCCAGATAGATTCCTAAAAGAGGCACTATTTTTTTTTCCAGATGGATTTTTTCTGGACCCAATTTTTTTCCAGATAGTTTCTATTTTTTTCCAGATAGCCAAAATTTGGGGTGTTTTCAATTTTTTTCCAGATAGTTTTAGGTAAAAAACGTCAGAACTCAAATTATTTGGCTCACTTTGGCCCCATATCACAGTTTTCAATCAAGATAGGTGGATACGGGGTCCAGCTATCTTGGTTTTCAACTTTTTCCGAATCTGTTTTTAAAAACAGGTTGTTTTGTGGCTTTGAATCTGCTTTTAAAAACAGGTTGTTTTGTGGCTTTGAAAATTCTGAAGAGCACTTGGCCCATGTAAATGGAATATGTATAAGAACTC
>JAQGBH010000784.1:0-42588 GCA_034698265.1 Sminthurinus aureus
AGTCCCGGGGTCACCCGCAAAAACGGCGTGAAAGGAAAACACGCTGCTAGTTTCACACTTATACTCCCTACTGTATTCCTTTCAACCTGAATAATAATCGTGAATCATTTAGAACGCCATTTTTAAAACAGATGCAAAAAACAAAAATAAAATGCGCATTCTGAATTCTGAATTCTACATTCTAAATTGTGTCTCATTATTTATGTTTACATGCAACATACATTGCAATTGCACAAGTGGACAAAACACAAAACATGATGATGACAGTGATAATGATGATGGTCATGAAGATGGCATTTCCTTAGTTAGAACATTTAAGTAGAACAGAGGGATATCATTAAACATTAGGGATTCTTTCTAGCTTTCTAATTTCACTTCCGTGTATTTTATTACTGTCGACAAAAGAGCCCATTCTAGTTTGACATGTAAATATTAGAGGATATTCATAAAGGAAAGATTTGACTAAATTCCCGACGAACGTATTTTTATTCACAGGAACATTACCATTATCATTCTCCTCTGTGCATTTCCACAAGAAATATTCAGCATATGCTTTCATCTCCTCTAAAAACTATGGGACTGCAAAGGAACTGGAGGAAGGAGAAAAGAAATAGGAGGAAGACGAAAAAGGAAAATAAAAGGAATAAGAAAAAAAAAGACAAAAAATCTTGGCTCAAGCGAGATGTGAATAAATGGAAAAATGGAAAATGGAAAAAGGACAAAATACAAAATACAAAATGTATGCATTTTTAGAAGAAAAGATCTCTGCACATACAAATTATAATGTATATGAATGCATATTCATCTACAACTTCTTGGTTCTCTTCTCTATTTTCATTATATAGTCACTACTCATTTCTTGCTCTTGTTTTTGAAGATCTCTATACTCCGTACGCCATGCTCCATATTAAAATCCACATACAGGAAAATAATTCCATATAGTGAAGAAAATCGTGCAAGAGATAAGAAACGACGACGAGTGAAGAAAACACACAGAGAGTTTAACATGAGTTGCATAGGAAAGTTTTGAGTTTTGAGTCTTGAGTCTTGAGTTTGGAGAGGACCGAAAAAGGAAAAAGGCACCATGGAATGTAGAATATAAGCAGAGAAAACGAGGAGTATGTATCTTTCTCCATTGTACATTTGAATTTGGAATACATAAGAGTACAAAAAGAAAGAGAAAAGCAAAGCAAGATGAGAGCAAGAGAGAGAGAGAACTGGAGTGTGTGCATGCGTTGTAGTTTGTAGTTGAACCCAGTTATTGAGCCAATAAGGACCGTCTTGAATTTACTATGATATTCCACTCATCCCGTCTTACATTATGTCGTGCTTGAACTTGTACTTGTATGTACTGTTCTATACTCTAATAAAGTAATCCATAGGTATGCATTATGTAAGCAGTTTTAGGTGTACAGTAAGTTGAATTTGATTGTTGAACATGTCACGATCCTATGTATTTAAATTTTTAACCACTTTTATGGTTTCTATGAAAATTTGCCTGTACTGCATTAATAGGGCAAACGACAAACGACAAACTACATGAACTTGTAACTTGAAAAATTCTGTACCGATCTTGTAAAATAATTATAAAAATCTGGCATAAGTTAAAAACTAAAATGCAGAATATAATGTAGATGCAGAATGTAGAATGTATAGCGAGACTACGATGTAGCACCCGTCTTTCGTACTTGCACAATGTGTAGAATGTAGAGTGTAGAAAGTAGAATGTAGAAAGTAGACAACTAAGAAACAAATAAATACTTGAACAGTTGCCTGTTCAAGTTACAGTCCAAGTTCCAGCAGGGTAATTAATTTATTCGGAAAGTTGATAAGGGAAAAGGAACGACCATAATATATCTATGAACAGAATGCTCAGTGTTCAGTGTTCAGCGTTCTGTATAGGAATTGAAAATAGAGAGACTCTAGAACTCTATACGCTAGACGCTAGATCTCTCCTCTCTCACATGCATAATACAAAATACATAAAACATGTACAATGTACACAATACATGGTGGATAGTTAGGAGAAACATTATATGGAACGGGAAGGCGGCAGACGCTGGCGACTAAGACTATCCTAATTGGATCGCGGAAGGTAGTCGGGAAAGATTTTTCGTGGAGAAGTTTTGCAGTCATCTTCCAGTTTCCGCAAGATTTCCGCACAGTTCTTAGCACACTCTTGTATTTTCCTCCTCATCCTCCTCCTCCTTCTCTTCTTTTTCTTTCCCCATACTCCATACTACACATACCATTTATATAGATAGATATATACGTAAAACACTTTCCTATAAACGTTATAGTTATAGTAAACATAAATATATCAAAAATCAAATACCAAATACCGAATACACAATACACAAACTCATGTCATACCAAAATATATCTATACACAATATTTTATGTACTTGATAAATCCAGTACAAAATGCAGTAAACTACATGGAAGTAGAGAGTGTATAAACTATAAACACTCGTAACTCGTAAACAGAAGCAGAAACAGCGGCAGTGACGTATACGATAAAAAATCCAGAGATATCAGAACATGATTATCTACATACTACATGCATATTGATACATAGAAGAGACAACCAACATACGAATACTAATATTTATAGCACAAACATACACAGAGATTCATTTATTTATATCCACAATCCACAACGACAACAATGTATAGATGACATCCTCCAATTTATCGTAAAAAGTAGTGCGACAGTAAAATATAGGCTTTTTACACATACATCTAATATCTATACTCTTTTATATGTATAGTAAGGACAACGTATACACAATACACATAAACATAAACTACTTTTGTGACTCTTCAACAACAACAAGAGAAGGAAAGGCCTGAACGTGTTTGTCTACAACTATAATAATAATAATAATATAAGAGTGAAATTAGACAGAGACGGAGAAAGAAGGAGAAAGAGAGAGAGCAAAAAAGAGGAGGAAGAGAGAATGTGTATGTAGTGTGTACGTGTAATGTGAGAGCGAGAGAAAAGGAAAGAGAGTGAGAGCGAGTGGAAGCGAGAATAGTGGAGAGAGGAGTTGGTGGGAGTGTAGGGCTGGTTCTTAATTATTGTGGGTGGAGCTCAGTCTCAGTCCCAAATCCGATTCAAAGCCCGACGTATTCAGAAGCAACGGAACAGGAAGGACGTACTTGTCCTGGCAGGACGTTTGCAGGAAGTCAGAAGAGTTCCTTGTGCCGGTATCACCGAAAATTGCTCTGTACACGAAAATCATTTCCACACAACTCAGGTACGTATCATACAATATACAATACACCTTTTACATCTTCACATAACACAACACACACACCATCCACCACACTTAGACACATTTCCCTGTAATACTGTATTGAACTTGTCTACAGTCTACAGTTTACATCATCTTGTAAATTTCATTCCTGCCTATTCTATATTCTATATCTGCTTATTTAACATTTTATACCTCCGAGCACTTTTAATAATAATTCCCAAACAACAATCTGTTCTATATTCCATGTTTTTCATTTTCCCTAAATACACATGTATAAAAGTATTATTTATATTTTGTATTGTAAATTGTAAAGCTGTAAATTCTAAGTTAATTCAACGAGTGTTAATCATTAATACATAATATTCAAAATCCAAAATTCAAAGAGTAAGAAAAAGTGAAAGAAACGACTGCGATAGAATTACGAAAATCCTTATTTCTTGTGTACGTGTCTAATCTAATAAAAAAAATAGCTGCCGTCATATTATTATCATCGCCGCTACAATATTAAAATTGATAATATAATGGTCTATACAAAGACCAATAATTGTGCATTAAATATTTCCGACAGTGTGAAAAATATCAATTACCGCTTCACTCAAGAGAATGATAAAGAGGACGATAAACGTAAAAAGTGTAAAGTAACTCATTTTGAAGAAGAAAAGGAAGAGGAAGAGGAAAAAGACGGTGAAGGTTCTTTTTTACGTTCCGTTCAAAGATTGTTGGGTGACGATGAAATGAAAATTAAGTATGTAGGTAGGTAGGTTGTGAAGGAACATGGGATCGTAATGATAGATGACAAAGGAAGAGAAAGAAGAGGAAGAAAAGGTTGAGGTAGATGTAATAAAAACAGATTGGTTTGTGGTTGATTATTTAGTGCTGATGGTGGGATGTAGAGTGTACAGACTTTATTATTATTATGTAATGTGTATCAAGGAGGAAATCAGACAAAGAGGAACGTTATGGTTCGGTTTGGTTTTCTTCCGTTTTACTTCTTCTTCTACTTTCTTTCTCATGTTCTCTCTTTTCTCCTCTTCTTTTTCTTTCTTGATTCATTCATTCATGGAGAGTGGAGAGTTGAGAGTTGAGAGACTTGACTGTCAAAATGGAGGATGTTGTAAGTGTGAGTGAGGTGTGGGTAATAGATTTTAAGAAAACTCGGGTTCGTGCTGCTTTAACTTGACTTGTATTTCCGTGGACTCGGCACTCGACATAGTCGACATACTCGGCACCAAGTCTGGTGTGGCGGAAGGTTGCTGCTTCCGAAAAGGAAAACTAGATGCCTAATATCAATGATTGCCATCGTGACAATATAATTTCAAAATACATTATGCACCACCTCACTGTACAACATAAAACACACATATCCTACATCACTTTATATTTTATATTAGTATATTTCCACTTTCCACCTTTCTTTTTGTTTTTCTTTAACCCTTTTTTACTTTTTACAATATTACAAAATAATGTGCAAATACCTTGAGTCTCGAGTCTCATGTATTTTGTTTTTATTTATTCAATCGTGATTTCTTCACCCTGTTACACACTAGACATTACACATTCACACGAAAATAGAAATTAATCTGTATGTAATATATTATGTAGAGAGTAGAGAGTGCAGATGTGTGATACGTAATAATAAGGGAAGTGAAGATTATTCCGACCCGGAATGAATATTTATTCATTCATGTACACGTGATTTGTGTTTTCTACCGGAAATGTAAATAACAAGTAACATTTTGTGGCTTTCACTATGAATTTCTCACATTGAATTTGAATTCTTGTTTATTCTTTGGGAATATCTTGAATCTTGAATATCTTGCTATTTAATTTATTGTGTTTTGCGACTCGTTACTTGAAATTTGAAATACTGATTTTCGTTCCATGGAAAAAATAACCCGACTTTTTATTTATTCGTGTACGTTCCTTATAATTTGAATTTTAAATTTTGTATTGTAAATTTGATCAAAATTTGAAATCATTTTAAGCGAGTAAGCGAGTACAAGTAAAAGTACAAAGTGAGGAAAGAGTAATGATGACATTGTAGCGTGCACCTCATCTACCATCTACCATCTACAAATTTCAATCAAGACTTTACAAATAATTTTACACAAGGCCAGAAACAAATCTGGAAAATAATTAGCCACCGCGTCATTAGACAAGAGAGAGAGAAAGAGAAAGGGTTGAAACATAGACTAATTTATATACATGGTCACAAGGTCCACACACACTTGTATGCATGTGTTTTGTGTTGTGTTTTATGGATTTTAACATTTACACATGTATAGAAATAGGACCTATGTAAAGGTAAAAGGTAAAAGAAGTCCAAGTCACAAGTGCGCCAACGAAATATTGTATCAGATACATAAAAGTTAAATCAAAACAGGAATTATTACGGCGTAATCACATATTTATCGTGTCTCAATCTCCCATTAACAATTCCAGCTCGAGTGTGAGAGTGAAATAGAATGTGTTCAAAATATTATACTTATTCCTAAGGTTGGAGTTTGGACACTGTACATTGTGTGTTGTATATTCGGTATTGTGTATTCCGTATTGTGAGTATGCAATAAAGTTGCGTTCAACTGGAAATATATTATTACTGTGCTCTTACGATGTTTTCCTTATACTTTTTATACCTTTTACATTTTGTGAATTTCTTCTTGTGAGGGCTAATGGTTTGAAAATTACATAGATTTTGACACAATTTTCCACAATGACCACAAGCACAAGTCACATTCTGTATTCTGTATTTCTGTATTTCTAGAATATTTATTTTGTGTATTCTGTGTCTAAATTCAACCCAAAATCTGTATAAAACAAGAAAAATGTTTTTATATAGCTTTGAAAAGAATATATCTACGATATTTTTTATAAAACTCGCGAAGAATGATAATAGATCTATCTACAAACTGTTTAAAGAATTCACGACATTTAAATGTCAACGTTCGACAGGTAGCAAAAGAGAATGCCCAGAAACATTGTATTGTAAAATTTTATTACAATTTGTAATCCAAAACCAAATGGCCATCGTCATTAATGGAAAAAATGAAAATGGTCAATTTATGAGGAGAAAATATTTTGTGACATTTTTAAGCATTGATTTTTCATTACTTGACAATTAAAAATTGAAATTGAGATTATGTAGTGATTAATTTATAATAGAACAGCAACTTTTATTGAGTAAAGATACTTTTTTAAAACCAGGATTTTCAGTTACGGAGACAAAGAATTGTACACTTTGTATTGTACATTTTGTACATCCCTTTCAAGTGAAGCAGTACAAATTACAATTACAAGTATGTACAATTTTTACGTGTAATACACATATGGATTATGCATGTATGTGTGTTTTGGTGCTAACACAGCACAGGTTGAGAGTCAATATTGGTGCATGTGTGTAAATTCAATTCAGGTGAGGTACCTCGTGCCTTTTTGTGTTTAACAGCCTTGTTTTACAAATATCCGTGCCCAGTGCACTGTTCATGGTACGTGTAATCAACGAAGCATAAGGCATGTCAATGAGACATTTTTCATACGAGTGTCTGACAGGTTACATAAAAATTCATATTAGTTTAGGTAGAGGTTTAATCGTTCCTTTAATACGTGGCTTCCATTACTTTCCCCCTTCACTACTGTATACTGTATACTGTATACTCACAAGTCTAAAGGCACAAGTCAGTACGGTGGGTATGGACTATGGACTATGAGCCTTTTTGTTCTAAAACCTTACTTTTAACTGGAACAGCAACATGAAAAAGCTTGCTTTGAGCTTTGAGATTTGAGATCCGTGGTACAAAATGCGTGTTTCTTTGAATGTATTTTACCTTGTATTTTGCATTTCACGTTTTTGTTTTTGTTTTTGTGAATAGGTAAATTACATTTTGATTAACTGTTCATTAGAAGCTCAACTTTAGATTTAGATTTATGCTGAATTCTAGATACTAGATCCTAGAGTCTAGAGACTGGATTCTAGTTTCTAGATAAGTCGAAAGTGAAAAGTGTACAAACTCGAAACAAGTAGAGTTTTGAAAGAATCTAATGCAAGAAGTACACAAAGTAAAAAAAGAGTAAAATGTGTGTTTGAAAAACATTAATATCTATGCCATGTCATTTCAGAGACAGAAAATAATGAGCGTTTTTGCCAGAGATCACTAGGAGGGAACATAAAAGAGCAGATATAAATACATAAATACACACATGTCTGCAAATTGTACATTGTACATACTTTGTGCATTGTGCATGAGACAATATTATAGATTAGAGACAGTCAAGTTCTGAGTATTATACGAACATAATAGGCTGTAGAATATAGAATATAGGATATAGTAGAGACTGCATGTCTTCAATTGAAATTTCCAGCAGTGAAAGACGGAAGTATTACTTCAACTTGTCACACTTTCCCCCTGAGAAACAGTCCAAGGGAAAAGATCTAAATATCTCAGTAGTGGACAAAAAAAGGTACTCTCTCCACCATTATTTCAAAGTGGCCAAGTTTTTCTAACGTGTACTTTAGACACTAGACATTAGACATATTGATATTAGTATAGTACTGAGTATTGAGCATTGAGTTCTGAGCAAAGCGGGTTATGAAAAGATTCATCCAATTCTCTGTTTTCTTTATTCTTTGCTCAATATTGTACAAAAATGTTCATGGCACTATGCTATGTACTGTGTACAATGTACATACGTGTAAACAACGGTAACGGCGAATACTAAAAGATTGATTCCAGAATCCTTTTACCTTTTACTCCTTTTTGAGGCTTGATGCCGAAAAAGAAAAATGAAAAAGGAATTCAACATGATATAATATAAGTAAGTTATGTTGTTTTTCTAGTAAAAGTATGACGTGACGCTTTGTAGTTTACTCCTCTTTCTCTTTCTCTCTCTCTCTTTCTTTCTTTCTTTCTTTTTCGTGAATACACAATAAATTTTTACACGTAGGGATTACAAAAGTATTTCTTTAACCCTATAATCCCAAGTTTCATTTCATGTGCAGCTCGTCATTTTCCCCTGTACCCTGTATGTATGTATTTCATTTCTGATGGTTCGTCATTCGTATTCGTGGTTCGCCAGACTCGCTGTTCTTTCCCTTCTTTCTTTTATTGCTAAGGCTGGACTTTGGGCATGTTCTCCTTGTTTTTGCTCATGTTAAAAATTACTGGAAAAACAAATTCCTTCTACACCTTTTCTCTCATTCGTGTGCTCTGGATTCTGTATTCTGTGTTCTGTGTTTGCTTCCAATGTGTTATTATAGTTGTACATTTTACACTGTACACTGTACACTGTACTTTGAACATGTCATAGTTTATAGAGTTTTATCCAATAAATTTTGACAGCTTATTTCTTTCTTTTTTCAAGTCTCAAGATTTAAAAAAAACAAGTAACAAAAACAAAAAAATAAACAAAAAGTTAGTGAATATAATATAAAAAAATACATAGTTTTATTATATTTTACGTTCGACATTGGACATAAACTTCTTTACTCTTTACCTCTGCATACATAGTGTAACAATAAACAATAAAAATGTAGTGATATGATAAAGTGTAAAAAATTGAGAGAAAAGGTAATATTCTCTTGTAAAAAGGAAAAGGAGAAAATGGTAGATGGAGAATGGTAAACGATTCTAATAAATAAATTGTTCAAAAACGCTCGGTCAGTGTTGTACTACGTAATACACAGTATAAAAAAGAGTGAAACCAATAAGGAGAAAGTGTAAGACAACATACATCTAAATCTACATCTATCCACAATACACTTGTAATATTTGATATTTGTAGAGAAAAAAAGAGCATACCTGCAGCACCTGAGTCTCTCTTGGCGTGTTTTGTGTAGTGAGTTTAAGTGAGTTTGAGTTTTGAGTCTTGAGTCTTGAGTCTAGAGTCGTGACGGCGGCCACCAGCAGCAGGCAAAGGGACTAGAGAGAAAACACATGCATAAATGTACATTGTACATTGTACATACATAGTGGTGAGTTAGTGCACGAAAAGCAAATCAGCTCCTGTTGACTTGTTTTCATTCCCCCTTTTTCTTCTTCTTTGATCTACCTTTTAATGACTGTGTACTGTAGACTGTAGACTTTACATATGCAGATACTGTATACTATATATTAGACACGTTGTTGGAAAACGTGTACATGTACATATATCATACAATGTACATTCACTTGTTCTACAAAGGAAGGAATGAGTGAGTGCCTGAGCGAACGAGTAAGTTTTGTTACCTTGTTGTAAATAAGATTCTTTCATGTACTTTTGAATCCGTTTTACTAATGTTAACATGTGTTTTCCCATTTTCCACCAGCAGATTTTTTATGCATATTTTTTACACGAAGGATAGAAAATTCCTCCAACTTGAGACGCGAGACTTGAGATTAGTAAAATGCCCATAGTCCATAGTACATAATACATAATACATAATCAAAGTTTCTGTACCTTGTCTACTTTGTATAAACGCTTGTACACTGTACATTGTACATTGTATTACGAGTATAAAATACAAAATTCAAGTCGGGGTTGAGAGTTGAAAGTTGGAAGTAACACGTGATGGAATACTTAGGAATACTACAGTGTACTATATCCTATAACCATGTACAATGTACAATGCTCAATACACATAGACATGAGAGAGGAAAGAAAAGTAACAAGAAGATCTTTTACCACTTTTACTTCATATTTTAATGTTGGAGAAAGCAGTGGTAGTAGTTGACGTTGTAAAATGTTCAGTGTTCAGTGGTTAAGAGGGGATTTGTGATTGCGAGTTTTATATCAGACCGATTAGTCTCACTGATTAGTCCTTGTGGGTATGTACGGGGCACACCAAGTCTGGCATTTTTATGCCAAATCGTGTTGATTTATTGAGCGGTCAACGTGGGGCAAGAGGCAAGAGATTTCAAAAGTCAAAAGTTTAGACATGTATACACAAAACGGTTAACTCTGATACATCACAAATTTTTATGCATAATGAATAATGTCATATTATAAAGAAAAAAGGTATAAGTCTCCGCACATGCATGCACAGATGTATTATAACTTTTAGTGCCATATGCTTTATAAGAGGGACTAGAAATCTGAAATCTCTGTATAAAATCTGTGTCAAAAGTCAAAAGTGATGTAAAACAAAACGTACAAATTACTTTTTCTTTTCCCCATTCCCTTTAAGAATTTTTAGCATGCCTTTTGACTTTTGACTTATGACTTGTGATAATTGAAAAGAAAGTTTATTTTCCCACAATAATAATAATAATAATAATAATAATAATAATAACAATACACACATTTTACATTTTACATGGTATTCTAGTTTCTAGTGTTCTAGATTCTAGATGACACTAGAAACGAGAACCACTATTAATTTCAACAAAATTGGGTTTATGATGTTCAACCATGTGAAACATTATAGTTACTATTTCCCAAGAATATTTTTCATACATTTATATTGGCAGTTTTCTTTGAATTTTGTGTACAGGAGGAGAGAAAAAAGGCAAAGTATTACTGACACAGAAACGTAAAACAGGAGAAGAAAAAGAAGAAAAAGAAGAAAAAGAGGAAGGACAGATACAGTTTATATAGAAAGTTTTATCGACATCATCATCTTCCTATTGAAAAGAAGAGGGAAAGTGAAAAAGACGGACAAGGACGGACTCAATGGGATATGTCGTCAGCGGGCATGGTTGCGACAAGCAATAGTCTCCAAATGTATGACACGTCTTGTTCGTATCAGGGCGCACTCGACTTGAAGAGGATGTCCAGCATGTCCAGCGGAGGTGGAATGACAGGAGTTGCAGGACCCATGACTTCTTCCACATCTTCAATAGGTGAGTCCAGAGTCCACCAAAGTCAAAGTCAAATAAACCTTCTCTTTTCTCCTTTTTTCCTCTGTTATACTTTCTCGACATTATCAAAGCTCAAGTGTCACTCTTGACTCTTGACTCTTGACTGTTGAGTATTGAGCATTGAGCATTGAGCATTGAAAAGTTTCCAACAACAGCAACAACAACAACAAAACGGTATCAAAAATTCCAAACCATTTATTTCTCATGAGTTCATACGAACCACTTGGACTTTCCTCTTCTCCCTTTTTGTTACTTTATTATTATATAAAATATGTTATACGCTGTTTACTGTTTACTCTATTTTTTCTGGGGGGAAATAAAAAAAAGGAGAGCATCAAAAAAATACGTTTGTAAAATTTTAGGAACAATTCAACAGCTAAAAAGCTTTCATCTCTTTTTATGAGTGATAAAATGAACGTTTTTTCTCGTTTCTCTGTATTAAATGTTATAGCCGTCATATGTGTGTATACTCCTATAACGTAGTACGAGCACTTTTATTTCAGCATTCTAGATTTTAGATTCTTGAAAGTACTCACTATATACTATATACACTATGTACTACAATCTCATATTTTTTGGACCACGGACCATTCTCTTTTAATTCTTTTCTCCATTCAAGATTCAAGATTCTAGATTGGATTAGATTTTGTATACAGGATTTACAGAGTAGTGTCTAGTGTCTATATTTTGTAGTTATATCGTTATCTTTATTTCTTACCCTTGGATGGAATTTTTCTGTAGACAGTAGAACTGCTATATCATTATTTTCCATTAAAATTCTTTATGTTTTTACATGTGGCAGACTGCCAAAAAAATATTTTGTTTTCATTCTCCTTCCCTTCTCTTCAAAACTGACTAAAATTGCAATGAAATGAAAATGTATGTATTTTGTATGTTTAGGTATTTTATATTGTCTATACTTACATAATATAGCTCAACTTTGTTGTTGCAACTTTCATCCAGTTCATTCATCATAGTTACTGTTGTGTTTGTATTATAGAGAAAACCGTTAGTATTTTCCAAGTAGTAAATTCATAGGAAAAAACTAGGCTAATGCATTGTCATAAAATTCAAAAGCTTTTAACTTTTAACATGCTGAGATTCAACATCATAAAATAATTATTAGTTCAAAAAAATAATAAATAAATAAAAGCAAGATGTCTTTTTTTAACTACACAGCAGCAGAGTCTGAAAATTTTACATGGGAGAAAGATATTTTTTTTTGAGAACGCACAAATTAGTGAACGCACTTTGATTTATGACAATAAGAATATAATAAATAATAAAATATTGACGAGAATAATCAGAGTAAAACATTTTATTTTTATGTTCTGTCTATTTATAGGAATGAATCCATTTGGGATCAAGACGGAAGAGTGTAATGGGAATGATTGGAGCGGTTGTACGTATCGACTTCCGACAATTGGTTGTGGTGGAATGTCCACATTTGAACAGTTAAAACAATCAGTGGAGAAAGCCAAAGCGGTTTTAAATGCAGAGGCAGTGAACAGAGACAGTAGGAATTATTTTAGTGCTAGTTTCAGTGCTTTACCCAGTGTTGGAATGGGTATGGGCATGAATTTCCCAACAACTGGAACTGGAACATCATCCTCCACTTCGTCCACTGGACCAGGAAGTGGCAGTAGTGGTGGTGGTAGCAATCAGAACCTTTCACCGTTAACTTCATCCTCTACTCGGAGTGACCTCAATCTAGTTGACCATCATGCTCATCATCATCATCATCTTCACCATCCTCACTCCTCATCCCTAAGCAGTCACCATGAAGACTCGTCTCGTCTCGGAATTGACATTGCATCCTCAACCTCCTCTGCGGACAAAAGAGCCAATAGTAGTAGTAGCAATAATAACAATAATAATACTACCAATGGTAAGTTGAACCAGTTCATCACTTTTCACTACATGCTAGATTCTAGAAAAGTATAGTCCATATACATACGCAAGATGTACTAAAAAAACAGAATTGGGTTGATATCATCTACTTTTAGAATGACGTACATAGATAAATCGAAAAACTAGCCAATTATATTTCCAGCTTTCAGCTATATCTATCGTATCCATTTATGCAGAAGATTATACAATTATCCACTGTTGTCAGTAATTCAAGTACATGTAATTCAGTACTGGGTCCTTTTCATTCTCTCTAATACGATACACACGCCTAAATAAACATGGATGGATGTTGAATATAATGGTCAATTTTTTATACCTTGGCCAATGTAGTTTTGAGTTTTGAGCTAGCTCTTTTTGAACGTCGTAAATTCTACAAGGTTCTGTGCAAAACCCTGAAGATTTATTCAACTGCTATTGTATTGTAGATTGTAGATGCTGCATACTAGAATTCCCTAGTACAATTCGTACAAAATATTATGCTAAATCTACCTTTGCTTTAGCTGACTATTGACTACAAATTATTGCAGTACGATAAGTTTTTGATCAATGATCAGTGGATGAATTTTCCAAGAATTACATGGAAAATGGAAACTAGGCTGACAGGGAGTGAGTTGAGTTGATAGTGATCCATTTTATTTATTAAAGTAACAGATAACAGATAATGTTTATTTTCCATGTAACATATAACAAGTTGTAGTCAGTCGTCAGCAGTGTGTAGAATGTAATATAAAAGGTTGGATAATACAGTGTATATAGTATATAAAATATAGTACATTCTTGGTTTAGAAAATCTGGCTTCAATTCATGTACAATGTACATACTGCATACTACATACTTGGTGAAAGAAGGACAAGAGTTTAGGGGTTTCAGTATTATTTCTCTGTTAAAAGAAAAGGAGGAGAAGTGGGAGGAGGAGGAGGGGAAAAGAGGAGGAAGATGGTTAGAGATAGACAGAGAACAAGTGAAAAGAGGCAAAAAGATGATCATTCATCATTATTTGAGTGGAAAATCTCAAAGATCTCTCGGATGCCGACATCCGTGAAATTGCTGTGTGAATAGAGAATCAAGAATCAAGAATCAAGTTCATTGTGAAATTCATTAATCTCCATCCAATCCACTGTTGTTGATTTACTTTCTCTTTGACTGACTCGTCTCTAGTCTCTCGTATCTAATCTCTAATCTCTAATCTCTGGGTTGCCATGGACGCTCCAACACACAGAGAGATCAGCCAGAACATCAACCATCAACTAGCTGCTTATATTATATACATTTGTTGGCATAACTAGAGTATACAGTAAACTAGACACTAGACACTAGACACCAGATACTAGATACAAAGAGGCATGTGAGACTTGAGACTTGAGACTATAAAAATTGCTCATGCAAGCAGACAGACAGTAGACAGTAGAGTTATGTATCAGTTGCTACTTTTTACTTGTCTATCCTATGCTCATCTTTGTTATTCTATACACTACACAAAAACGTCTTCATTGTACTACATACTAACTTCTATGTACTACAATAGACAAAAAGTACATGTGTTTTCAACTCGGAAATTCAAAGTAAAACATGAAGCATTTGAATTTTAAACACAGTTGTATAAGATTGCAAAAAATAATCAAGTTGTCGATTCCATGAATTATTTGTACGTGTAGAAAGTGGAAACAGCACAGAGTAAGTAGTTAATGCATCTCTGTAAAAACTTTTATTGACTGACAACAGTGAGCAACTCTTTTCTGCACAGAGCTTTACATTTCTCATTCACTTGTATGTATACATGTGAAATTTTGTGAAAACCTGGGAATAACTCTGATTGCTAGTTTCTAGTTTCTAGTTGCAAGTTGCTAGTCAAGAGTCAAGAGTCAAGCGCCTTTAGCCTTCCCAATTCACAATCACAAACAAGAAAAAGGCAGTGAAAATTTTAACAATGACCAGTGAAATGTACTGTATTGATGTTTCATGTACAGCATTTTACAATGGAAATCAGGTATATAAATTAACATTGGACTGATACTATACATTATTATATAAGCCTAGACTCTAGAGTCTAGGCATAGAAATAATCGGCGCATTACAGAAAGAGACCAATACCAAGTCCGAGACCGACATCAACATGGAGAAAAGGAGTCGGAGAATTTTTCAAACAATCACATGCATCATACACTATTACACTATACACAATACATAGATATAAATATACACAGTTGGTGGTCTCTACCATCTATACTCCGTACACCACCGCGGGGTATCTCAATTTGGGTTCAGTGCTAATGTTCATAGTTCATAGACTGCCACTTGGAAGTTGGAAGTTGGAACTCTTAATAGTTTCAACTAAATAATACACCCTTCCAAACTCCAAGCTCAAAAAGTAAAAGCATAAGTAAGTTTACTTGAAACCTGCAAACTTGAAACTATCTGCGTATTTGCACTCTCTCACAAGTCAGCTCTCAACTTGTCCATTGCCTATTGTACATTGTACATAATACATAATCAGTTCATTGCCAACCCTTCGCAATGCTGTGACAAACGAGGAGCGAGAGTGGGGCGGAGGAGATGAGGGCCCATGGGAAAAGTATGAAAGTAAAAACATTATGCTCGGTGTCACCAGCCATAATAATAATAATAATAGCATCATAGTAAGTAGAAATAAATGTATTTGTGTATGTGTGTGCTTATGATGTGCTGGGGGTCTATTATACAGAGTCACTCAACAGAACGGAGCTCATTATTGACATTGGCCTGGCCTGGGTCCTTTATACAAACATACAAACAAATATATAATACACATAATGCATACACTCGTATAATGTATAACTTCATCTCGTTCCCATACACCCAACACCAACAGCAAAAAGCGGTATCGTGTGCCTATTTTTTTCTGGATCGTGTAACTGTAACTGTAAACCAGCACTCTGGAGTCTCAAGTATGAATTATGAAAAGAAATCAAAACTATTCTAGTTTGATACATTTGTTGTTGTTTTGTCTCCTTTTTCTATCTTTTTTTTTTAAAATTTAGTTGCATTTCATGTGAATGTGAATTCAGCAAATTTATTCATTACTGTGAGATACATTCTCTCCGAACTCTGCATAGAATCAACCAAAAAAGTCAGTTCTACATTCTGGAGTCTAGAGTCTAGAGTATACACTGTATACAGTCTACAACTTGTGATGCTGTACACTGTACAATGTACAACCTTTATGTTTCATTATTTTGCTAAACATAATGAATACGTCAAATTCTAAAAATAGGGATAAATTCATACGAGCCGAGCCGTAAAAAAGATACTTTGTTCAGGAAGAATTGAAGGTTTGATGGGTTTGATAGAAATATTTTTATTCGCTATGGTTTATGGTTTGGTCGTGTGTGGGTCATCATTGACCGCTGTTTCAAACTTTGAGCAAGACGCCAGGCAGTTGCCATTCATCATCAAACTTGAGTCTCGTGTGTCCTAATCAACATTTGCCATGCTTTCTCTTTGTTTATCTGTTCACTGTACATATGAAGTTGACTCTAGATTCTAGATTCTAGACTCTAGACTTCAGAGTCAATAAATGAGCATGAGTTGAGTTTTGAGTTCTGACTGCACTGAACTGTAGTGAAAAGTCAAAGTCAAACTGGGAAGTGAGGCGACTACTCTATTTACATTATGTTAGGGTTGCTTGCTGGTCACGTGTCAACTCTATTAACTCTTGGTTGTACAATACCAATAGTTTGTTGCCTGCTCCCGCTCCTTCTCTTGCTCCTGCCTTTGCTCTTTCATACGTGTTTGTTTCAGGTAACAAACTAATTGTGTGTAAGAAAGGACAAGTTTACATGAAATGAATTGTGAATGAGTACACACAATTCACAATTCCCTTGTTTACTTTCCCACCTTCTTCAATGTATTTACTTTTCACTCGTTCAGTCACTCACTCATTCCTTGCTCATTTATATTTGTAGCATGATGATAGCAACTAAGAGAACTTTGGAGTTTTAAGTGCACATCCATTTATTTTTCGGGATTCGGGATCATGTAAAATTTGCCACTTGATCTTTTATCTTTTATTTTATATGATTTATGCAATTTTCTATTCTCATTCCATATTCCATATTCCCGTTTACAAGTGTAACACCGAAATACTTTTTACTTTTTTGATACTATTTTGTACTGTATGGTGAATGTTACAATTTACATTTAATATTCACAGCAGAAGTGTAATAGTGCTCGAAACTCGAAGCTCAAAACTCGAATCTTCTCTTGTGTTGTTCTTTAATAACTTTGTAGTTAAAAGCACATGATATATGTACAATGTACAGTGAACACTGAACATGGTACAGGGTAAAATAAATATAAAATACATTGACCATAAAAAATTGCCGGGTATCATCATGATTATTACGCATGTTTATGTATTTCCCATGACCAAAGTTGTGTATTGTGTATTGTCCATCTACTATCTACATTCTACATGTATGTATGCATACATATAACATGTTTTGGACCCTTTGGACGTGGTGGTAAAGGGTAGTGGTGCATTTAAGGCTCCCGAATGCACGAGGGTTGTCCTGCATCCTACAACCTACATGCGTGCGTATTTATTTATGTACTCTAAAGAGCCCAATGAATAATGTATAAAGTTCAATGCAGGTTGATTGACTCGATTGTTGTGTTGGTATAACTATGTGATGGTATAATTGAAGAGTGTCACGCAAATTGCTGCTCCCTTATCTCCATATATCTCACCATTCCACACTCTATCTCTTTCTCCCTTCTCTCCCTCTTTGTTTGAAGGTTGACTTCATAATCTTCCCATCATGATGAAACTCTTTTTGTTCTTTTTCAATCTTGTTGTACACACTACACATGCAATGTACATCAACACGATACATACGAATAAATAAATTTGTACAATCCACAGATTATACAGAGAATAGAGAATGAACTTAGCTTGCATTTCCTGTCCCGTATCTAAAATCTACGTAAAAAGATCTATCTGATGTGACCTCATCTGATTCGATTTTCGATTCCTCGTGATGGTCAGCAATATCCAGTATTGAGTATTGTACATGTTCTACAGTTGGAATTGGAATTGGAAGTGGAGTTGTAGCCAAAAGGAATAAAGTGATGGTACGAAATCAATTAGTTTCGTGGTCTGGTCTGGCCTGATCTGGTTTCTATATTTATGGTTGGCTGTATTTATTTTTCCCATGCCATGGTAAAAACATGACCTATGTCTATGACAAGGTAGAACAAAAAAGGGGGATTTTTAATCAATGATTATTCATAGTTTTACCATTTACCTGTCGGTCTGTAATTATGATCTATTTCTATTCCTTTGTTGATTTATTTATTTGTGAGTTATGAGAGTTGAGGATGCCAGTTCAAAGTTTTTGAATAACAGTTATTAGAGCTCATCAATTCTTATTTACTTTACTCACTGTTATTTATTAATTTGTGTATTTATGTATTTATTTATTTACTTATTTTTGTGTTCTACAGGATTGAGCGGAAGCCATCGACATAACAGCAAATCAAATGTTTCATCATCCTTACAATCAATCGGTAAGAATTAAGAATCCACAATCCACATTTATTACAGAATTCAAGTTGAAAATTACTTTCGTATAAATATAAATGATAAATGCAGCAATGTTTTTTATGCCATTTTTATATTATGTAACTTTTAAAAAGGTATAAAATGTTTTGGCAATAGTTGAAAAACAAGCTTGATAAATGTTTCAACAATTTTTTAAGGAAAAAATCATTAATATTGATATTGATATCGATGCATGTGTATATGATAGATAGTGGAAAATCGTTATGAAAAGAGAGTCAAATTAGCGAAGGAGGTGGGGGAAATGAGTTCATTAATCTTGATATTGTCTAGTTTTGAGAATGATTATAAGAGATTGGTACAGATTATAGATATATGATTGAGATTGAGGGTTATGCATGTCAATGCAAAAGGTAACAGGTAACAGGGTTTAGTAAAAAGTTAACCTAGTTGTATAATATTATACATAGAGCTGTGTTATAGTGCATTATGTATGGTTTACGCCAACGACCAAAGACCAAAGGGATTGTAAACAAAGCGGCAAGTAAAAAGTAGAAAATACAAAGTAACCTCAGCTGAACTGAGAACTGTGAACTGAGCTGAACCAATATCAAGTAACTTTTAACTTGTAACTCACCCTCCTTAATGGATTCCAGGTGTTGAATCTCAATCACCAAGTTCGGGTGTGAAAGGATCATCGAATAACACGGGCTACAATTCAACAACTGCCACCTCATCTGAATCCAATACGACGCCCAATAACAATAACACAAGTAATTCAAATCACAATAATGGAAGAAATGTCAACTCCAAATCAGGTAGCTTCATTTTTTTATTTCTTGCTTGCTTTTTTAGTCATTGGTCATTTCATTCTTCAATCATTGTAATTGGTAATATGTAGTCATAAAATGCGACATGGTTGCGAAACATAAAAATTATTTTGCAAACTTTCTGTATTTCAATTTTGAAATATTTACATTAATAATCTCTGCAAACTAAACAAAAACTTTACGAATATCTAAACTCTGAGCAACTTTTACGGGAGTTTTTTTCTTCACCGTTTACAATTTAGTAATGTCATATACGTCATACTTCATTCATCATACAGAAACTTTGGAAGCTTTGGATAAAAAAGTAATTTTCAATCTTGAGTCAATATTAT
The DNA here is from genome assembly GCA_034698265.1 of Sminthurinus aureus. Classification (NCBI taxonomy): domain Eukaryota; kingdom Metazoa; phylum Arthropoda; class Collembola; order Symphypleona; family Katiannidae; genus Sminthurinus; species Sminthurinus aureus. The sequence goes on from JAQGBH010000784.1 coordinate 19,702, forward strand.
TATCTTTCCTAAACATGAAATCATAGTTCATACATGAAGAGAAAATCTCATCAGTTGTTAAGAAAATAGAAGAAAAACAATGTAAATTTGTGTCAACTTTTCTTGATTTTGTTTACTCCTTTACATTTGACAGTTACTTTTTGTTAGTCCAATGTCCAACTAAAACTCAAAGTTAAAGTTATGTCCTAACTTTTTCTTCAATAGTCTATTCCCTTATGTTAAAACAAAAGGGAATAATAATTTGACATTTGACAAAACTGCGCGGATTGTCGGATTGTGGATTGTGTTTGATAGAAGTTGAAAGACAAAAAAGTATTATAATGTAGACAATAGAAAATAGAAATGAAAATTTCATTACACAGTAGACAATAGATAATTTGTTTTTTTGGGTAGTTGTTGGTTTTTGTAAAATGACTGGTTATTATCCAAAAGTTTCAATAATACTTAGTGAACCATGTAATTTTTGGTAATTTTCAATTGTTCACAAGTATAATTTCTTCAAGTCATGGCTCTGAAAAGTGAGTCTACAGCCTACAGTCCATATTCTATGGAGTACTAAAATCATATGGGAAAATTGATAGAGAAAGAAAGCAAATAAAGAACATAAAAAGAATGTTCAAGGTAGAATTTTCATCCGTCAAAACTTTCTTATAGATTACGACTTCCTTTCGTCTTCCAAAAAAAATTGGGAAAAGGTTATATACCTAGAATCTAGACTCTAGAATTATGTAGTTAGCCTGTCGTTTTCACTAGGTACGTCCAACGTGTAGCGTACCTAGTACTCAGTACATAGTACCTAGCGAATGTAGAAGAGGAGAAAAGGAGCGAGCTGACTTGTTTTTTTCTTTGGACTATTCTTTGTCCTTTTCCTCTTATTTCCACATTCACATAAAATCATAGTGGTAGTCTGTCGTCTGTAGTCTGTACTTATTAAATAGTATGTAGCTAACTAGTTGTTAGATTCTAGGTTCTAGATTCTAGATTCTAGATTCTAGATTCTAGTGCTTCAACGTATTATTGGCCGCTTAGATCAAGTCGATGAAGGCACATAAAATGAGCCTACTTGCGATAAAATTTATGGGTGATTCCCAGGTCCCAAAATGTCACATCGCGTGCATGCACATCCTTGCTCTTCTACTCTTCTCGGCGATTCGGTTCAATGGGCCACAGCTTCGGTGCTTCGGTATCGGTTGGCTTTTATGACCATATCAGTAACGTAAACGAAGAAGACCAAGACAAACCCTCCCGTCTCGACTCTCGATTCTCGACTCTGGACTCGTCTGCCTAAAATATCTATCTACAACTCCAGTCCAAGTATTTTCTCTTGGTTGGTTTGGTTTGGTCTGGGTTTTCCCTCTATCTTTCATAGACTTTCTAACCAATATCTTGACGCTCTGGTGCACATGGCATGTACATACGTACAACTTACAGATGATCTATAGGACCTCACAAGCAATATTTTAACTTCTACTTACCCTTTGACTTTGGACTTTATCAAACTATAACTCTAGAGTCTAGAGTCTAGAGTTTAGAGTCTAGAGTCTAGAGAGAACAAAAAATAGAAAAAAGATGACGATGAGTAAAATACACCTATAGAAATCTCTCTAGTTTTCTCACGTAAATAATGAGCCTATATCTTTTATCCTATATATGTACAATGTAAAATGTGGAATTTAGCTATCGCATGATATTGCTATATAAAACATATGAAAGGTTATATAAATATATAAATCATGAAAAATACGGAATATATACGGAATATACGGAATTCTATATGATACAACATTTTATAGATTTTTCTGTCTATCATTCAATCTCAATTCGGAATATCTCCACCGGTGACAGAATCCGGAATATATTTCTATACATTAGTTTCAATTTTGATGAGAGGAGGAAAACAACTTTATTTACTTGAGTCTTGAGTTTGACATGCTGTAGACGGTAGATTGTGGACGGTAGACGTTAAACGTAAACTTCTTTATTATTTTGGGGATTTTTGTAGCCGCCCTTAAAAATATTAGTTACATTATATTATATTATGGATACTCTTGTCATGAAATGGATTGAATTTTCTTGTAAAATAAATTGAGAGGGTAAAATTTTCAATAAAAGACTTGAGTCTTGAGTCTTGGGCCTTGGGTTTATAGTTTAGAACATGATGTAACATGTAATATGGTGGTTGGCTGAAAAATATGGAAATATGGAAATATGGAGAAAAGAAAAATTGATAATGAAATGACACCCTGGAGGAGAAAAGATGAGGAAAATGAAGAACTCTTCAAAGAGTGAATAACAGCCCTTTGTGAAAAAGTGAAAAACCTAATACGTACTTGACTCAGGTTTTCCTATTTTCCTTAAAAATGAATATACCGCTAAAGCTGGATTAAACAAGAAGGAGTTTATTTCATATATACATCTATGCTCAACGTCAAACTTTTATGGGTTTTCCAATATAATATGCATGTTTTATAGAGATTTCATTATGTTCATAAAATATACTGTAAAATGCTGTATTTTTTATGAATATTGAATAGAAAATTCCTTTATAGACCTTATAAAAATATACGGTATGTGATATGCATAAAACAACAAAGTTTTATAGTTGTAGACAGAGTATGAATAATATACAATGTCCTTATACTGTATGCTGCGCGATATGTTGTATGTTGTATCGTGAATGGTGGATGCCCAAGAGCAAATTTCAACTCATTACGACTTGTAGACTCTCTTTTTGGGGTTTCCTTTTGTGTGCGTTCCCTCTTTATTTTCTATAGAATTGAATAGAGGAGTAGAGGAATAGAAGAGGCTGGTTGGTGTCTGGTGTTGTCTTCCTTGCCTTTGGGTGTGACAAGAAGAGCTTTTGTCACGGCTATCCGTCTTCTTATTTGTTGCTATGAAATGGAATCAAATCCCTTGTGCTACACGTATAGATTTTAGTCTTTTCCCTCTCCACTCTCCACTCTCTACTTGTTTTGGTTTTGGTTCTGGTTTGCTCCGCATTCTTCTCACTATACTGAGTCGAGCTGATGTCATTACTCTTGATTCTTGATTCTAGATTCAAGACTCGGAATTGAATACTTGTGCACAAAATATACAATGTACACTGGTACACTGTACACACCGCCATATCTCTTCAAAATATAGTAATTCCCTAATCTTCACAGATTTTCAAAAGAACAAATTTACGTTGAAACTTCTTTGTAGCCGCACAAAGGCAAGTTTATCTGTGATATGTACATCAATTTTCATTGTCAAACATATAGTTCATGTCATTGCACATCATATTCATCACATGTATTACATGTATTACATATATATTATGTGTGGTGTACATACAGGAGCAAAGAAAATACATTCAGTATTTCCCCCTCTCTGATTCAATGTCCTTGCTTGAACAAAAACAGATGCTTCTCCTTGTGATTTAGTTGTAGTGGTCCTCGTGCTCGTACTCATAAACGTTATCCTATACTCGTACTCGTACTCGTATAGTCATATTGATCCCTTCCACTCAATTAATTTAATCCTGTGATACTCTGTACTCTGTAATACATACAACAAATAGTCAATTGAAAGCTGATACAAGCAACATTTGCAATCCTAAATATGGTACTACTTTATGAATTACAAATCATAAATATGGACAACAATTCATTTAAAAAGCATTCTTAATTCTTTATTCTTACTCATCCACGTTTTAAAATACCTTTTGAAGAACAAAGCAGACGATAGACGAGGAGTAAAATATTAAAACAAAGAAAATTTGTAGAATAAAAAAGCAATGGAGCAGTACTTGAAAAATTTGGTCGCAATGTCGAATGCTTAGAGTCGAGAGTCGAGAGTGAAGGAGGGATATACAGAGTAATTATGTGAGTCAAAATGGCAGTAATGCTGCCAAGATAACTCTGAAGAGGTGGACAGATGCTGTCTACTGTGATTGAAGGACTTGGGACTTTAAAACAGAGCTAAACTATAGGATTTGACGATAAATTGTTGGGTATTGAGTTACATCCTGAACCTGGACCATAGACCATAGACCACCCATATGATCAAGAGCTTTTGCAGATGAAAAAAAACATGAAAGTTCATTGTCGTTTTATATGTACATTATGAAGTGTACTGTCATTGTCATAATATTTTAGATCATAGTTTATAGCTAATAGTGCACGCGCTTTATAAAGATATTGACTTTAAATTATCATTCATGTTTTATGTTCAATGCTCAGGATTTTGTATTCTTTATTCTTTCGTAGTTATGTGTTATGAGCTATTCTTTTTTTGTCATACAATCATTTTATTATGGTGATGACATCCTTTCTTTTTGATGTGCTTACATAATGTGGTGTGCGTTGCAAGTTAGGGTTTGAGCATTAGACATTAGACATTAGAGGGATGATACGACTTGCAATAGCATTTACAATTTGAAATACAATAGAAAATAGAAATGAGGAGGGAGATGGAATATTTCAAATTTGAAATGCACAATGCATGATGAACACTGAACACTGAACAAAGTTTAAATTTTATAGGGAAGAAAAGACAGATGACATAAATCTGTACAGGAAAACGAACTGTTTGACAATACTAATGCCAATGCCAGTGAGCAGTGAGATGCTGAAATTTCTGTAGTATTTCGACTGATATAGACATACATTTTCTATTTTCTATGTTCAAGTATCAAGTAGAAAGTAAAATGCAGCTCGCTATTTATTCCTTTACCTCTTTTGTGTCTCGAGTCTCGAGCCTCGATCTCCTCTGCTCCTCCGGATTCCCGGATTCAAAAAATATCATGGAAGATGGGAGATGGGTAGAGAGAACATCTCTATGAATAATTATAAAGGTTACAAGTTGGAACTTGCAAGTAAAAATACGTAGGAGAATGAGAAAAGAAAACCATTCATTTTCTTTACATGATAAAGGACATAAGGGGGGAAATTCCGGAAATTCAAAAGTAACTACAAATGACTTGTTTAAATTGAAAGGTTTGTCTGTTGAGTACATAAGAGGAAGAGTACATAATATAACAATATTATTTATTCTACTGGTATTTTAGGGGATATGATTTTACAGATAGATTTGAGATTGATCAGCTCTCTTTTTCAAATAATTTCAACTAATTTCCAAACTCCAAACTGCAAAGGGGAGTGAGAGCTTTTTGACTATAGTACTTTCTAACTTGTACAAAAATGGACAAAACACGAAACGTTAAAAAATAGCAGAGATTCTTTTTAAAAATAAACAATAGCAATATAATAGTTTTGTGTACTTTTCACATGTATCAAAGAATCAAGGATCAGCTTATTGTTAAAGATACAGCGTACAGTGGAAAAAAACTAAGTAGGTTATTAGTCAACAAACCTTTTTTTCTATTCCATCTCTCATCACTTTTTGAACACTTTTCTTTTATCTGTAAAAGACCGTCAACTCTTTACTTTTCTCCTATGACAGTGTCTCATGTCTCAAGTCTCAAGTCTTATGGCTCATGTTTGATGGCCGATGTACTGCTATTCACATGCATAAAGTACATTTTGACAGCAGAGTACAGTATTATCACTCTCTTTCACTTTACTTTACTTTACTTAAGGTTGGGTTTGTGTGCGTTTGGAAGTGACACAAGTTTTCGTTTTATACGTATACGTTCGTTTTATATGTATTTATACATTATACATGCATGTGACCAGTTACATTTGATATTATATATATTTATGCTATATGAAATAGCTTACCCTATACCATACCATATAGCATATATAGCATAGCACCATAATACATTTAGGATCGGGAAAGATGAATGTAGAAGAAAGAGAAAGGAATAGAGAGCGCATCGCATGTCTCACTTCCGGACGGGAATGGGCTCCACGTCAGCACAGCACATCCTGACTTGTGACTATACTGTAGTCTCAGTCTCAGCAAACCAAACCGAACCAAACCAACTCATTCGCCTTGTCACAATGATGTTCTTCGTCTTGGAATATGTATCCAGTTTTACCACTTCTTTCCCCCTTATCACACACACAACACACATACACACGTTTTATACTTACTTTTTACTTTCCCTTCCCCTTAAAACGGGCTATAACAAACCTTATACATTGCATAAAGTACAGTGTACGGTACACAGTAGATTCGTTGGGGAAATTTATATTTACCTACATACAAAAGTATAGTCACTAGTCACTAGTAAAATGTGTACATTGTACAATGTACAAGTTATGTGTAGAATGTAGATACGCTTCAACTCTTCTCCTTCTCTGTCTTATTCTTTAAGACTAAGAAAACCAAAAGCCAGCAGTGGAGAGGATAGGAGAAAGAAAGAATGAGAGTTCCTAAGTGAAACTTATTCTATACTTAAATTATTACGGTACATATGTATTTCCTCACCTACGTAGATATGGTATACATAATACATAATCATACATATACATTGTCAAGTCCTTTCTTGTAAATTCCATACCATACGATAAAAGTGAATGAGAGGACGGAGAAGAAAAAGGAGTGATATTTATAAGTATAAACTACAAAGAATCGATAGGATGTGTAATGTATAAAGCCTGGCTGGATTTATAGAACGGTAAGGATTTAATAGTTGGTTGGCTGGTTGTTTGATGTAGAATGTAGGATGTAGTTTGTAGTTTGTAGGTATGAGCAGTATCGCCTTTTGAAGAAGAAGGAGTAGTAGAAGAAAAGGCATATTTATGTGGAGGACTAGATTTAGAAGACTAAAAGGGAAGACGCTCAGGGAGAGGGCTTCTTCTTTATTACGCCAAATTGATTCACCATCGCCTTAACCAGTAAACTCGCCATTCCACTCCATGCAGAGAAAAGTAAATTACCCCAAAGCAAAACTAGAATTATGACTGCGGTAGTCACTTTCAGCTTTCACGATTTTAGTAGATATCACTCGCTGAGTGTTTTATGTCCATGGACTATGGACTATAGACTATAGATCCAGACTAACACTTTCTTTACTTTTCTTACTTTCAATTTTCAATACTCCGTTTTCTTACTTCTCCCTTTATGCTCCTCTCTTTATTCCATACTCCATACTCCATACCCTTTCGAATTTAGGATTTTGGATTTCGGGTTTCGGACGTCTTGAATCTTTAGTGTTCATAAAAGCTTGGATTTTCTTTGAAAATATTTTCAAAGCATTTTCATTTCAATGTTCTATGCTCTACACTCTACACTCTGTGTATGGTGTATAGGAAGCTAAATCTTGGCAATCTATTTTTATTACTATTATTCATCTGCGTTCTCGATTCTCGGTTCTCGATAAAAGAGAAACCTACGGAAACTCTTTCAGGTCACACTTGAACAAAGTTGAAAAATGTGACGGAATATTATTTACAAATTTTCCAATTGCTAAGAAATTCTTCCGCAGTGTGTTCTTTGAATCTTGAATCTTGAACCTTGAACCAATTAAACTGTGGACAGTGTGCAAAAAGTCAGTATCTTTTTAATTTTTGATGGTTATGGAATAATATTATGGAATACAGAATTTATAGAGTCGAATTTAATTTGAACTTATTCTAGCTGAGAGAATGTTATATGATATATGATATTGGATATTGCGTTTTACTTTACAAATTAATCGATTCTAACACACATGTCACATGTCAATTTAATTTGTAATAGACAACAGAAAATGTGTATTAAAACTGAAAGCAGTTATATGCCTGTATCTGTTTTAATTTTGTTAGATAGATAAATATCATATATTGAATATGGAATATTGAATAAAGTTGTCAGAGTAAAACTAAACATTTGTATAGTCAATTTAGTCAGATTTGGGATCGGAACACAACACACCGAATTTTTGATGCGTATTAATTTAATGTTTTTTCTCCAAATGATGTGATACGTACGCATAAAAGAATGGAAGGAACATGATGATGGTGGTGATGATCATGATCATGATGAGCTGGTTCTTGTTCTGGTTCTGGTGCGGGTGCCTATCTTGTTTGTTCTTTATGTAAGCATCATTGTATTTATATCAGCGTTACTCGTACATATACATACGTCGTACGTGGAAGATTTTAGACATGGAAAATTGAATTCGACTCGTCTTTTTCCTTTCTTTCATGAATTTGCAATGGAAGATCATAAAACTTGTGTGACACGAGGCCTGTCAAGAAGTAGACCTCCCAGCCTATTAAAAGTATCAATGGGTGCACAACGTACAGCGTACAAGCAAATCAGTAAATCCCTTCGTAAACCAAAACTAAATGAGCAGAAATTGAATAAAGACTAGTCATCCAACCTCGACTTGGATTTGGACAAGAGACACTGACAGTGAGACAGAGGCTGAAAAAGTGAGGGAGAGATTCATGTCTCTTCCATCTCATTCCATGTGCGTTGTGCATGCGTCTAATACATTTATGTACATACAAATAAACGGAGAAAGAATAAAGAAGAGAGGGATATCGTAAAATAGTTAAAGTTAAACCCCTCTTGACATAAACAATTTGGTTCTTGCCCACTGATACATTTTCCTGATAAATGATAAAAGTTCCAAGTTGTACTACAAAATACAAAATACAAAATACAAAATAGAACACCATTTTATGAATGGAACTTTTTACATGCACGTTTTTTGTGTCAAATTTTCTGTATTCTGTACTCTGTACTCTGCATTCTGTATACTGTAAGATTCTTAAAAAAATCTTGCTGACATTGGTTATGTAAAAAGTATTACGTGGAGAAAAATTGAAAAATAATTAGGAGTTGCTGAAAACCCTGGAAAAAACACATGAATTTATATTTTTAATATTTATTCCACTTTTTAGACATTTAACAGGAGATGATTTTATAGTTAAAATAGGCATGGATTATGGATGTATGTATATTTGATTAGATATTATTAGATCTGTATGAGGTACGAGGTAATGCAATGGCAATGGCAATAGCGTGCCCACTGATAATTTGTAATAAGTTGTTTGCGTATGTAATATGGAAAACGGATTGATTTTCTGATCAATCCATGATCGGAAGCAGATGCACTTGTATTAATAATCATTAATATCTTTGTACTTTGTACAGTAGAGCACACAATCCACAATTCACAACTATCAACTAACAACTCACAATCTACGCCTACATGAAATATGCAAGAGAGAATCATCATCGTTTCCTCATATCTTTTATAATCGGACGGGTGCGGTGTCTAGTGTCTAGTATCTATCTTGGACCAATCTAAAATGAAATAGAGTATACAGTAACAATATCTCTCTCACAGTTTGAACTATGCTAATGCCTAGTGCCTACTACCAATGCTTCTCTCTTGCATTCAATTTTCTCAGATACTCAGATACATACACACATGTGCTTTGTGCTTGCATCCTACATAATTCATGCACTGAGTAATTGTGTACCTATCTCTTTTAAATGTTGAATTGTAAAAATTATTCTATATTTATGCTCTGTAATTTAATAGTGGATTTAGTAGTAAAAAGGAACTAAAATGGAGCAAACGTTTAAGAAATCATAATAATAATTTACATTCACCGGCAACCGGCAGTTGGTTGATTGTTCAATAATTATTTTTATTCAGGGGAAAATGTATTACGGAGGTGAAACGGAATAAGAACAGTTTCTTTGGTATTTGTATTTCCATTCTACACTCTACATTCTACACTAAAGTGACGACGTACATAGATCATTCTCTTTATCAGCACATTACACACGGATAAATATTTATTTGTACAGATTAGTGCGGTACTCTGTTTAGAATAATAATTTGTTATTTTATACTTGATACTTGAACCAAGAGTAAAACTGCATTTAGATCTAATTTCGAATTCAAAATCAGTCTGCTCCTGTCCAATTTGTTTTCGTCCTTGTCACTTGTCACGTTGAAACTCTGATACAGATTTGACATGGAGTTTGTCATTCGTGACATACGTAGTATTTAGTATTTAGCATGTACGCATGAAGGATGAAGGATGAACAACGTAGAGTTTCAAATTCAGAATCTTAAAACTTAAAACATTCAGGCATGGCCAATGAACAATGAACAATGAATAGTAATCGTGCAAATGGTTTCAAAGTTAATGAATCAAACATCAAACTTTGCCGAGTTTGCAACATCCAACGTGGATTTGTAAAGGTACACTGTGTTTGGATTTTGGATAGAAATTGGTCGATTCTCTATATTTCGGTGTTATTTGATGAGTCTTTTAAATCAGACTTATTGTAGACTCAACTCACGATTTACAAATCTGTGTGATTTATTAGAAAGTACATTACTCTTTTGAATCCCATCCACTTTCTAATACTTTCTACGTTATAAATAATACATAACCAACAAATGCACATAGCACCAACAACATAGTGGATTGTGGATTGTGAGTTGTGAGTTGTTATTTATGATGGAAGCTCATGCAATGCGAATGTCACTTCTTATTTATTTATGCCTTAATGATGAAGACGAATTTGAAAAGCAAACACTGTACACTGTACATTTTACTGTGCACAATATGACATGTATTCAGTATGCAGCTTCTGAACTCTGGACTCTGAACTTGGCTCTCATTTAACATTATATTTTATAGTGTAAGTGACAGCCTTTGAATCATGATCAAGATTAATTGGGATGGAGAACATAACATATTTTTACTTTATTTATTTTCAATACGAGTAAAGTATTTAGTATCGAAAATCTAAAGATTTTACTCCTTTAAAAAGGATTAAAAATGGAACTTATGTAAATTAAAATTGCATGCTGACTCCAACCAAAAACGGTACTTTTGCTTTCAAAAATAAGTATTTTGGTATAGAAAAAATAAAAAATATCAAATATCCAAACCCCAGAAGCCAACAAGAAATAGACAAGAAACTGAGGGCTAAAAATTGCATTTAAATTGCAGGAATATCATAATACTACAATATTATAGTATATAGTATACATTGTACAGTGTACAAGGAATTGATTAAGGAAAGGAAACCAAAAGGGTATAAAAAGGAAGGAAGAAACGTTCCCGGAGGAAAAAGCTCTCAATAGCGGGTATTTGCTATAACTCTCCACTCTCGGAAAAGTTTTAGTCTACTGACAACAGATTGCAGTCAAAGCAGAGAACGGCTGTAACGGTCAAGGGAAATACCCGGGGAAGGAAAGAGTGTAGACATCAACTTTATTGCCGAGTTTCATAGAGGGGACTGTCTACACAGGGAGCAAATCCCGCATGGAAGTACGTGTAATAGTTTTAGTTCCACATCTCATTCATTCATGTACAATCTGCATTCTACATTGTGCATGGTACATTCATTCAGCTTCCAACTTCCAACGAGTATGAGCACCCAGCAGCCTTATTCCCTATTTGTATAGACTACTTGTCTATGAATTTATTATACGCATACCGATATTAGACTAGATATTAGCAGTAAACTTGATACATCTACTTTACATTGGTGTACATATTTACATATGTATTTACAAGGGAATGATTTGATTCGGGCCACTATATTCTCATCATTGTGACTGCTATCATTATTATGAGCATTGAGCATGTTCACTTTTATATTTGTTAAATGGGTCATTGAAGGGTCTGTACACTGTACAGAGTACAGCCTCACAAAATATACACTGCACTGCATTTGTCATCCCTTTTATTCCTGCTCACTGTTCACTATTCATACACTACACGATACACGAAGATGAAGTTACACGCGTGGGATACCTATAATTTTTCTCATGATGTAACCGACCGGCACTGTCACTGGTCCTGTAAATGATCATAGAGAATAATAAAAATAGTCAACCATATATGAACACTGAAATACTATTGTATTATGATGTACATATTGACTCACGTACTAATAATATGGGATGTAGGGAGTAGGGAAAAGGGAGCAGGCAACTGAAATGCCACACTTGGCTTGGCTTGGCTGAGCTTGGGTAACCCTTAGCATTCAACAGTAGTGAATGAATTGAAAATTGGAAATTGAAACTGGATGTCATCGAGAATGTATTTATATGGATATTTAAGTTCGCCAGCTATGGATTATGTATGCATTATGCATTATATTTACAAGGGATTTGAGCTTTGAGCATGCATCATTATCATGATATTATTATTAGTAGTATTTATGCATGTAGATTGTAGATAGATAGATAGAGAGATTGTTGAATGTAGGATTATATTGTATTGTATTGTAAAGAGAGATCGTAAATAATATTTTCAATTTGACTTTGACTCCGACTTTTCATGGGAAAGGAGGTACTCAATACTCAGTGCTCAATGCTCAATACTCAATACAATACACTTGAATGCATGTGTACACACATAGATATCGCAATATAAATATTATTAGTACAGGATTATCATTGTTATGATTACACTTCGGACTCTCTAAGCGTTATTTGTACAGACGAGTAGGTAATCATAATAATACCTAATGCTTCTATTATTCCGAACTGAGACTCAAGTACTTGATGCTTGATACTTGATACTTGACTTTTAAATCCTCCATGGGGAAACTGAATTCTCTGTAGTCTGTAGTCTGTATTGTCAATTGTCATGGGATGGGATCGAATTTGTATGGAATTTATAGAATTCTTCATGGTGGTCGTTTTGAGGATTGAGCATTGAGTTTTGAGAAAAGGGTACATTAAAACCACCAACACCAACATCAAATAAAACATTCTCTTTTTTACCCGTAACAAATGTGCCATACTTTTGTAATTAATGTATCCCACTTTCTGCTTTCTCCTTGCTACTCTTTTTTACTCTTTTTTAAGACTGAAAATTGTATTGGAACACTTGATCAAAGTTTTGAATTCAAGTAATTACTATTCAGTTTTAAAGCCTGTAGACTGTTGACGGTAGACTGTAGACGGTAGAATGCTTTCAATATGTAAGGAGCGGAGAAAGGAGTAAGTTATGATCCCTGTTTCTTTGCACCTGCTGTAAGCGTTCAAGTGTAACACAAAGTACAAATGTGCTATATTTATGGCAAGAGGAAAGTGTGATTAGCCCTACAATTCATAATGATTGTAATCTTACAACTTACAAACTCACAAGTCACAACTAAACAACTAAATAAATCCGCTACACTCTCTCACGTCTGCAAAACATGAATCTCGAATCGTGAACAATATGTTTCAAGTTTTAAGTTTTGAGTTTTGAGAACGGACCGTAGCCATAATTTAAAATAGCTAGTCGTCGTAGTGACCTATAGTTCTATAGTTGAATTGATTCTTCTCATTTCTAATGCAACATTTTGACACAAGACAAGTGAATTCTGGAATCTGGAATTCATCATTTCTAATGTTCACAACAGCATTTGGATTCATTATCCAGTATCCATCCATTTTGTTTAGTTATGATGGATGATGGAAAATGTACAAGTATTAATTTAAATCATCAACTTTTTTGGTGTTTGGTACATGAGTAAACTGTACCTATAATTACTGTAAAATTTATGGTGTATTTGGTATTTGGTAGGTACTTGGTATTGGATTGGATTGGAAGAAATAGTGCGTGGAATGAAACTACTAATTTCAATTACCTTTCAATAAAAGTTACATAATGGATCATGATGACCTTTTGTTGACCATTAATGGTTATAGTGGTTTGATGAGGTAATAAGCAAAGTAGGTCCATTTATAATTCATAAACCACAAACACAACATTTATTGTTCTCCACTGTACATTTTACATCTGCACAAAGTTCATATTATACTCATGTAGTCTGGGATCTGGGATCTGGGAAAACGCTTTTGTTGTCGTTAGTATTTTGAGGGTGGGAGAAAAACTGACTGAGAATTGAGAATCGAGCAAACTGTGAACCGTGAGACGTTCAATATTGTACCTTGTGCATTTGAAGTCATACTTTTACTTTACCAAACTATATACTGTATGTGCAATGTGCATATTAGTTATTAGTTATTTGACGGAGACCAGAGGCCAGTGAGGTTCAAGTCAAGGCAAAAGGCAAAAGTCTAAACCCCATTTTAACTTTAACTTTTTGATTATACCCTGTTAAGATAGATCGACTGATCAGTTCATTGCGTGATCCATCCACGTGTCACTCACTCTCTAGTCTGGACTCTGGACGTACGACGAATGACGACAACCCCCTCCCTTCAATCTTCCATCCCATTGTTTCACTAGCACTACACGCAATTTTACTTACGTCCTCTTTCACTCACTTCACTCTGACTGCTGACTGCTGACTGCTGACTGACTCTAAACTTTTTACTCACAGCTCAGCTCTATTTGTGAATCGTGAACATGTGATTCATTCCAATAATAATAATAACATACACTGTACACTGTACACTGTACACTGTACACTGTACACTGTACACTGTACACATGTATTTAGATCGTAGGTGTACTCTGTTCTCCCTGTGGTTCCTTTGAATGAATTTTCAAGTTTGACCACTTAAATTGTCCATTTAACATTTAACATTTTAACCTAGAATTTGTCCTCTTTCAAGCATTTCAAACATGAAATGACTCGGCGCTAGGCTAGTTACTAGTTACTAGTTACTAGTTGACAACAAGAAATGTAATTTCAGCTAGTGGCAAGTGGAAACTGTTTCTTCAGAAATGAGTTCAACCTATCAAGTTTCAAGCTGAAGAAATGTTGTGAATTGTGAAAATGTAATATGTAATCTTACGCGCACAATATCACCTATTACATCTGCTATACCATGTAAGATATAATATGTAATACGTTGTGTATTGTGTAGGAGAGATGGCAATCTTTTTGCATGCGTGTTCACTCTTCAGTGTTCACTGTTCAAATTTTGAATACAAATAATGAATGTGTTTCTTAATTTCCCAAGCGCAAGCTTACAGTTTACAGTAGATCCAGATTTTCTTGCTGGATATCTATAAATAAATAAATAAGTTTACGTCAGGGCCGTACTAAATCACTCAGTCAGGGAAACGTGTCATAATTCATGTGAATTATCATCTTCAGAGCACTTTATTAAACAAGTTGACGTGTTAATCATGTCATATAATACATTATGCAAGTTTCCGTCTTCAACATTCTATATTCCATATTCCATATCATTGCATAATATACTGTACAAAATACAGAATCTAAAATAGTGTAGTATTTATTGTTCACAGAGGAAACATCTTTTCCACAAACAAAAGGAGAAACAAACAAGTTGCCTAAAAAAGTGGGAGAAAAGTTCTTGAAAACCCACTTTGTTTTTCTTTACTAATCGTAGATAAAAACAAATTGGTTCGTGCTCCAAGGAATTTGACTTTGATTTTGATTTTGACTTTTAACTTTTCATTTAGTTCTCAATATGAAGTATGAAGTATCAAGTATGAATAACAAAACAACCCAAAGACGAAGCATGATATATTACATATTACTTATCCCTTCGTACACTTCATATTATGGCTTTATCATTTATACAACGAGGGCACAAACGGCATTTTATTTATATCAAGAAATTCAGCTCGTAGTGACAGATTGTGATTTCTGGTCGGATTGAGAATTAGAAAACTTGGTTGGTTTTGAGATTTGGTTCAGAAAAATCAGAAATAGGATTATTAGGGTTTTGAGCGTAGAATATTTATTAGAAATAAAAGTAGTAGTAAAAAACATATTATGAGGTTTAATGTGTGTTTGATACCTTTTTATCCTTTTTTTCTCTCTCCCCGTCCTTTTCTTTTTCTTGTCTTTTCTGTGTTCTTTTAAGTAGATGGGAGTTTCTGAAAATGTATTTGGTGTATCTATTATCTATGTATCTATGTGTGTATGCGTGTATGGATTTGGAAGGAGGGAATTTGAATTCATTCAGAGGAAATGAAACGAAATGAAAGAGACGGGAAAAGGAGAGGCAGAGGCAGACACATAACAATATGTAATCACTCAATGTTATGTTATGATAACGGCAGATGATGTGCTTACTCAAGCACAAGTGAGCAACGTGCTCCTCCATGTAACATGTACAATGTACATTGTACAATGTACAATAAGCAATAAGTAATGTATATAATGTTTAATGTATGTATGGAGAATGGAGAATGGAGGAATCGTTCTTCGCATCCACTATTCAACATTCAAAGTAGATACGAGATACGAGACACTGTATTTTATTCGCTTTCTCCCTTACATTTTCTCCCTACTTTTTTCTCCTCTATTACTTTTATGCATTTATTCTGAATGTAAAACGATAAATTATTCAATTTACGTAGAATCTAAAATACCAACTCACAAGTCAGTCCTCTTTTGAATTTAGGGACAAGTATTATATTTTTTTTGGATTTTAGAGTTTTCAGTCATTTATCTTTTTGTAGTTATATTTTATTTAAAATATGAATATTTTGGCTAATTTAATACAGAATTTCCCAAAGTTTAGTTCAGAATTTAAGGAAAGATAGAAAACAAATAAGTAAATTACTGTAATTTGTAGTGTATTGCACGAATACATATTGCAGTGTTCTGATGCATCTGTTGCTCAAATCTCAAAGCTCAAAGCGGAAGGATAAAGTGTAAGAAAATAGAATGAGTAAAATTCATGTCATCTTATTAGTACAAACGGTACACATTACGAATTTAGAATTTAGCATTTATATTTTGTGCCTCGTGTAACTTCTGTAACTCATATGACTGCTGGCTGCTGGCTGCCTAAGAGAGGATTCCAGATTCTAGATTCTAGAAGTCTGATGCAGCTTCAACTCGGTATTAATTAGTTTGTTAAGTAATGTGTATGTAATTACAAAATTAATGAACGCCCTGAATCACACAAACTTTCATCACTACTATCTACACTCTACATTCTACATTCTACACATTACTCATTACATATGCCAACAGCTCCTTCGACTTGATCGTCTTGGCCTTTTCATCATTTTCTTTATCATGTTGTCTCTTCTTTGCCCTCTGTTCTGACTTCTGTCGACTGTTGTGACGTATTGTGCTCTCTGCTACAGAAACGACAAGAACAAGATTTTCAAACTCATCCCATTTCTCAATTTCTCATCATTTCCTCCTTCTTAATTAAGAAAATTTCAAAGTTGTTTGTACAACTTTATTTTCTCGGGCTTTTAAAACTGAACAAAAAAACAAAAATGCATAGTTTGTAAAGTACTAATCACTAAATAAATATGATAAATCCTCATCTTCTTCCGTAATTTAGAATCTAAAATGCGTCATGAAAACTAGCAAGACAATTCCTCTTTTTCTTTTTTACAAATCACCGTATATCGTATATCCTACTTGCATCTTTATCTTTATCTTCATCCTTATTCTTTGTAGTTTCCATATGTATAATATTTAAATTAAAAAAGTAAAAATAGATACGATAATAATAATAATTATTATTATTATACTTTTGACTTTTAACTTTCCTACTGCAAAGAAAAACAAGTGTTGAAAATGGGAAGCAAACAACAGGAAAGATTGACTTTTCCTGTAGATTTTTTCCCGAGTAAACATTGGCATTGTCTCTTTTGACAGAGTAAATGTCAATTTGTTTAGTAAGTGAGTCGGACAGTTGAGCATTGAGCGGTAAATAAAGAGGGAAAGAAAATGATGATGCATAATATATTTTGTGCATGCAAACACTGTACGATATAAGATATAAGCATACAGGCTACAGACTACAGAGTACAGAGTACACGTAACTTATCCAATATTACTTTAGTTATTAATCTGTTTCAGCCAGACTGACTTTATGATCAGATGTTGGTCGTGAGTTGAGAGTTGTGAGTAAAGTAGTGTTTTTATAGCTTTCTCTTGTACAGTGTACATTGTACATGCATTTTTTATATTATGTAGTATGCATGCGCAATGTCTAATGTGTAATGCGTATTTATACAGTATAGAGTATACAGTATAGAGACTGAATGAAAAAGTTGGTTGGATATTAAGTATAAAGTAAAGGAGAACAATGTGTATAGATAACATTATAAAAGGGAGACGAAACGTAATATGACATTCGAATTCGACAGAGGCAAGAGAAAATAGAGAGAATGGCAAAGTTTCACTATTGAATGGAAACCAAAGTCGAGAATCGAGAGTCGAGACGAGGAAGAAGATGACGATGTCTATAGAGGAGTTGTCTGCACCAACCATGTTGAATGTAGAAGACTTTACGCTTGCTCTTACTCTTGCTGTTGTTGAAGATTGAAGGAGAAAAAAGGAGAAAGGAGATGAAACGAGTGAATAGAGTCTTGATTGACGTAATTTTGTCCAAGTCTCACTAAAGGAGAAAAGGAAAGTAGTTCAGGAACCTAACCAGGAAATTTTCTCTTATAGAGCGGACGTAACGAAGGAACAGTCTTGTCGCTCCTGTCTCAAGTTTACCGCTTTCCTTCCCAACCCATTCCATTCCGTTCCTTTTCTTTCTTTCTTTTCTTTTTACTCATGTAATGCCAATGTAAATGTAAATGCAACTGCAGCTCTCGACTCTTGAGTCTTGACTCATTCAAATCAAAACCAAACCAAAACCAAGCTCTATTTAATATTTTTTTCTCTTTCTTCCTTTTTGCTGTTGCTCTTACTGTTACTGTCTTCCTTCCTCCCTTTTTTTCTTTCCCTCTTTCCATCTTTTGACGTATTTCAATACAGAATACAGACAAATCACATTTCCAGCACATCAATTAACCATCAATTTAGAAAGAGCCTTCCTCATCCCATTCAGTTTCTTCCGCATACTTATTATCTTTTCATCTCCTTTTTTATCTTCCCATTGAGCTTTATATTGTGACAACATTATGTCTTATTTTTTCCACTATTGTACATTCTAGATTCTAGATTTAATTCCCTTCTTCCGCATCTTATTAATTATCATCACCAAGCGGGATGTAAAATGTACATGTTATTTTGAAAAAATAGAGCAAATGACAAAAAGTGCAAAATTTAATGCTTGATGGGCAGCAGTGAAAGTTTAGCTCTCATTAGTGATTCATTTTTTTAAAATAGGGCAGTGACAAAAAATGGCAGTGGACGGAAATAAAAGATACATAGAGCATCAGAGTAAAAAGTGATTGGTGTAAAGGAACACGGAACATGGAAAACATTATGACTTGCACGTCATGTTTACTCTTTACTCTCACATTTTTTGCTTTTATTGTTTTGAAATGAAAGGAGAAAACCCGAGTAGAGAAGTGCAGTGCAAACGAAATCCTGTGCCTTATTGACTCTAAACACGCAGGCATGATGCTCCGTTTTCGGTATTTCTAATGTATGTCTGATGCATAAATGGTAAACGCAATGGGAATGCAAACTTTTACTCAAGTCTCAATTTATATCATGTGTAAAGTATGAGTAAAAGCGTGTATTATACTTGCATAACTTTAGAGTCCAGAGTGTAGAGTGTAGAGTGTAGAATCTTCTCTCTTGCCTTTGTAATGGTAGTGAAAGTTATAGTTGTAGTTGTAGCAAACGCAGAATATACAGAGAGTATCCGCAATATACAGTAGAAATAGTTGATAGTTTATAGCTTATAGACATATCTATCTAAAAGCAAGAGCAACAAATCTCGACATAATGATTATTTCTTCCTATTGGAGGAAATGTAAATGATACAAAAGGGAAACGCTGTATCCGAATGTACAGTCAAGGCATATCCGCCTCTTCATTCATTGATTACCTTCTCCTATTCCTCTCCATTCTGTTTCAATGCTATTACATATTACACATTCAACATTCAGCCAACTCAACACTATCATCATCATCTTATGCTATCATCAAATACATGAACCATCTATTACCATGATTGTATTCAAAATCATTTCAAGTTCACTCGGGGTATAAATCTAAACGGACAAAATTGTGTTATACCTTTCTCACCTCAAAATCTATTTCTAATTTCTAACTTGCAACCAATCATTTTTATATCAGTAGGAATATCCAACTACGAACTGCGAACAAGTAAAGCCACAATAAATAATACAATACAGACAAAACTTTTTGTCTCAATTCTTGATTCTTGATTCTACTGAAAACTCTAGATTCTAGATTCTAGAGTCTGGAATTGTCTTTCATCTGTTTCTTGAATTATGAACGCTGTATAATTATATCTTATTTGTGCACAATGCACAACTCGCGGTCACTTGAAACTAAAATGTGAGGATTGCAAGCTGCAAGAATTGAGTTGGATTTATGTACATTGTACATCCATAAATACATGATATAACTGTACAAATAGAGAGAGGCGGATAGACAATATACATTTTACATACATACATGTGTGGTTGAGACTTGAGACTCTAGATTCTAGACTCTAGACTCTAGACTCTAGACTAGAGACTCTAGACTCGAGGCTCTTCTTCGGCTGCTCAGTTGTTAGTTGACTACTTAGAACTTTCATTATGTCGGCTCAAGTTGACAATAGAATGAGAATGAGAATGAAAAGGAGACTGAGAAAAAGAGAGAGAGTGAGATAGATGTATAAAAGTGCGAAGTGAACTCTTGCCGCAACGGCAAAAATCGATCTTGGCGTTTCCATAGGGACTACTTCCGGTTCATTTCAAGCTGGGTGGGAAGTCTCTTTCTCTCCTACTCTCTTTCTTTCCTTCTTTCCTTCCTTCTTTGTATGTATTCTTCTCTGTCCATGTGCTGTGTGCTATGTGTGCACAATGTACAATGTACATATACAAATACATACACATAGCTCATCATACAGATTACATATCCATGTTTTGACTCTGAGTACTTTTCTTTCTTTCTGTCTCTACAACCAAAAACCGAAATGGAATCAACTAGCTCTCTTTTCCTTTTTTTTATCGCCTTCCCTTTCACACTCTACATTCTACTTTCTACTCACAACTCACAACTCACTATTTGCTCCCAACTAAAGTGTTTGATTTTGATTTCTTCTTTGCGTATAGAGTATAGAGATACAGATGAGTATAAAAAGTGTAATTAGCATTAGCATGGCTTACTCTTTCACCACCATCAAACATTTTTATTCTGTTTCCACTCCTCTCATTTTTTCCCGAGTTTTTTTTCTCTCATCTCCATTATACTTTTTTGTGGGTAATTAGCATGGATATTCGGATATTCGTATAAATAGAATCATTCTGCCAGTTGAAAGAAAATCCAAGGACCTTCAAACGACAAAAGGAAAAGGAAAGTAGAACAATGTTTTGAGTAGTAAAAGAAAATAATGATGATTACAGATTATAGATTATAAATAGATCGTCGCCTGATTCGGCTCCAGGCTCAAGGTTCCACTTTCCATTTTATTTTTCAGTCCAGTAGCTTAATTTATGATTTATTTACATTTGACTTGTAGGTCAATTAGAATCCTGTGGAGTTGAAGGAAAATATTGTAGGAAAAAAATGACAAAATACTTTTCTCTTTTCCTTCCCTTTGTCATTATGCATTGCTCATGTCTACTGTTTACTGTCTACTTGTACATAAGGAAAGTAAAATAGGAAGTAAGGATACAACTACCTTTAATGTTCAGTTTGAGTAGTCGCGGAGCCAAACCAAGTAAAGGAAAGTCAAGTAAAAGTGCATGGTGCATAGTTTGGACTGTGTCAGGAGACAGGAGACTGTACAGTGTACAGTGTACGGTCAGACTCGGACAATATGTGAAAAGTGAATAGAGTTCTAATGAAATGGGTGAGGCACGTGAGTGTCACGTGTAGGGCAAGCTCCGTGTGCATTTCCATGAAGGATCCCGCTGATGAGACCAGGCTATCATTGACCTTAGGGATAATGCAACATTATCCACATTAACACCGCTCACCGCTCCACAACTCACAACCTGCTAGTTCAACTGTGCGTAACGCACTAAGCAAAACATACGCCGATTTATGTAGTACGTAATATAGGGGCAGAGCTTAATATCTTATTGATCTTGATCTTGATGTACAGTGTACAATATACAATATACAGTGTAGAGTGTAGAGTGTAGAGTGTAGAGTGTAGAGTACATACATAAAGTTACAAACTATCCGTACAGCGTACAAGTGAATGCGAATGTGAATGCATTTCTCTTTTATATTTTATTTAATTGTGTGATTGTATAATTGCAGTAATAATTCTAGGTTCTGAGTTCTAGGTCGGCGTACTCTATACTCTATACGCAGTTTGTACGGAGTTTGTCTGATATGTGTAGACTGTAGACTGTAGAGAGTATACTGTATAGGTACTGTAGATTGTAGATTGGATGGGACACGGACATATAAAGAAAACAGATACATAGGTAGACATGCATTTCGCTAGTAATAATAAAGTCGGGCTTATCCAGGATTCTGAACAATTATATACTTGTACCTTGTACTTACACGGAGCTTATGCATGGAGTATGGAGCATGGAGCATGGACCATTCATACACATTACACATACATATAATCAGAATCAGACATGAAGAGATTTTGTAGGGAGATCGAGAACAGAGATTGGGAGAGGGTGCCATTTCATGCTATGAGACTCTGCAGGCTCTACACTCTACACTCTACACTCTACACTGTATATTACATTATGTACAATGTACATACAAGGAAGTGTGAATAGTGATTCTCATATTCTCATATTTCATCGTCCCTCGATCTGCACTGACTTTATTTTGATTTAAAAACATGACATTTCATATGTATTATCAACACTCTATACTATACCAGAAAAAAGACCCACCGCGCCTCAAAACCTTCACTCGTCTAAAATGAACGATTAAAAGTATATGTACCCCTGTATATTGTAAAATGTACATTGTACATTGTACATACATGCGTTATGTAATATGTAATGATAATAAATATGTACTGCATACTGTAGACTTGGGAGAAGGTAAATGCTAGACAATTGATACATGATCATTGTGCATTTTGCAGTCCTTTATACAATATACAACTTGTGGGTTTTCGGGAAACTGGTCTCTCTGGAACTGGTCACCCAATCCACTGGTCACACTGCAACTGGTCACACGGGGAAACTCGTCACCCGGGAAACTGGTCACAAA
>JAQGBH010000785.1:0-42576 GCA_034698265.1 Sminthurinus aureus
TTTTATACCGAGAGATTTCAATGCATTAGCTAATTTACAGACCTCCTTTAGTAAATCTTCATATGTGATTTCCCAATGATCTTCAGGATCATTTCCTTCCCTGTAAAATAATTTTTATATATAGTCCATGATACGATCAATTATCTACATAGATACATGCAAACCACATCATACATATATACATATATATATGTATGAGAATTTTTTTATCAAATTATTATCAAAGGCATCAATTATGATAAATCTTTATGCATACCAATAGTACGCTATACTTTTGCCCAAATTTTTCTCTAAAATATTTCTGTCAAGACAGTTGTAAGATATGTTTGTTTTGGCTCCTTTTAACCATGTAGCTATGAAACAAAAAAAAGACAACATGAAAATAATGTTATAGGCAATGAGAATAAAAGTATACTTGTTTATACATTAGTTTTGTTATTTTTTATAATCTGTCTAACTATTAAAAATTCTTGTACACTCATATATACGTAAACAGATACTCTCAAGCTTACTTTTAATAGGTCCCTTTGTAAAATCAAAATTGTATTCAAAAAATGGAGTTCCTTCCGGTTGTTCTTCTTGAAAATAGAATTCATTAGCAATTTCCTTCCAGAATGTTTCTGCATTTTCCACAGACGACTTGTGCATGGACTTGTACTGTTCCATTGACTTACAATGTGCTGTATCTTTCAAATTTTGTGGAGGTTGAAAAAGCTAAAATTCATAATTCAAAACAAAAACCTGTGAAGAGTATATATTCATCTGGATTGACTTATATACTGATCTGCATTCAATGAGAATATATTCATTCATTAACCAACAGTATCTTCTCTCTCTGTTTTAAATTTTAAATATAATATAATATATTATATTATTATATAAATTTACCTCATGATTTTCTTCTTCTGCATGAGATGTATCCCCATTTTGAGCTACAACCGTTTTTGACTCTTTGACTGACTCCGTGTTCTCTACTTGTTGTTGAGTTTTCTCCAGAGTCATTTTGAAAAACTCTTATTTTTGTACACTATAAAAAGGAAAAAATAAGAAGAAAAAGTCAGAGTAAGATTAGAAACATGATATACATACAATACATACGTAATGTTATTTTCAAGTTCATGAACAATATTATGAAACATGAAACCAAAATGTAAATGCTGAAACTGCATTAAAACAGTATACTAAAACCAAAAGATGTTGTTCTTGTGTATTGTGTAACATTTTTGATTTCCAATAAAAATATACACGGTATTCAGTATTCATGCTTAAAGTGCACATATTATGTTTCATGTATTCGTACACATTATGTATTTTGTATACATAGATAGTTATCAAGTTTACATTGTTTTTAAATTATTTAAGTAATTCAGAATATACATATATATATAGATATTTTAATCGACCCACGCTGTCAAATGAGAGAGCACTTACATAAATGTACACACTATACAATATACAATATAACAACTACCAACACTAAAATATTATGGTATAATAATAGTATATTTAATAAAGGTACGTGTTACGTGTTTAATTTAAGCTATAATATTAAATATTACCACGATTACTCTAAATTTGATTATGCATACCGTATGTAATTTGAGTACTACAGTACTACACTAGTAAGTGTGCTTACTTAATAAATGTACGATGATGTACACTATTTATTATTTACAAATTTTGCAAACTGCAGAGAACTCTATAAACTCTAAATAATTGAGTATTCCAAATTACCTATTAAGTTGAAAGAGTTTCTAACCAGCCAGCTGGATTATTGTATTTTTAAAATGTTGCAATCATCCGAAAGGTAATGGACAAACAAAATTATAAAACCACAAGGATTTACAATCATAAGTACTTTATACACACAACTCAGAATTCCAGTTATTATCAATGTGTTTTACACACTTAGTAACTCTGTATAAATAAATCAACGCTGCAAAATACACGCGTATATGTATTATGTATGCGAATGTGTATTTTTATAGTGTCCACTTTTTTCTCATTCTCCACACAAACAAACAAGTAAAACTGAAATAAAATATAAAATGCTACACATGAAATTCCGATACCTACAATATATTAATTTTATGCACAATGCACACAGTAACTTATAACATAATTGAGATTTATCAGTATAGTTTTTTAAAAAAAACCAAAAAATTTTGCAATTTTATAAAATCCTCTAATCATTCACCTTCACCCCAGTACATATTCCACTTTCCTATAGAGTATCTATGAATATAGGGTGACTCAAAAACTGAGAGTTCAATGTCAAATAATCGATAACATGAATGAGCTTCTCTTCTTTTATATTTAACGACAGGAACCGACTATACATAACGTTACTGCACTTGGTAACTACATAAATATATATGTTAACTAAGGATTAAGCATATACCCCAATCAAAAATGACAGTACAAATGCATAAAAATGTATAAACTACTAATTTTTCAAGATTTCAATAGGCTTGTGATGCAAACATATTACAAGTACTTGTGTATCATATAAATGTTCTCGAAATTTTCGACTTCTTGTAATCACCCTATGTATTACAAATATATCACCAGGCTACATTGGATTTATATAATAGTATTATACTAACTATAAGCACACGATTCAATAGTTTTTGGATTTGAAAAAACTCAACTTGCGTATTTCAGTTCTTTCTATTCCACACATCTTATAATGTATGCCTAAGTCTAGTAAGTAATCACAAAATACTCTCGAGGTATAAATAGTGGATAGTGTATTGTATTTTTATATTATATAGATTTATGTACGATATATAGTTGGCTAGTATCCAGTCCAGAAGATCCTAAACTCAAGTTTATTAATAATTGCAATAGTTTTAAGTACAGTATATTGTAATGTGTAATGTACAAAGTAGTTATATAAAGTGTACACTGGAAGAACTGCTGATGTTTGATATGGTACGCGACGACTAAACTTTTACTCTACTCTCTAAAGTACTGACGACAAAACTGACGAAAGTATTGTGTGCTTACTGTGTACACGTAAATGTTTATGACTCCAGAATAGTTATAATATGCTATTTTGTGTTTGATCGTCACAAATTGTACATAGCATGAAATATGAGTATATATTATACATATATGCATATATATAGGTTCATAATTCTTAAGTATGAATTGTTGGAGAAATAAATAAATTTTAGGTGTAAAAGCAAAACATAAAAGTATCATTTCTTGTTTCTTGTGTATAAAGTATAAAAATATATTATACAAAAATTTATTGACTTTGTACAATATGATAATATATTATATATTATTATATAATTATAATTTACATACAAATACCTAAATTTGACGTCTTTACACAATTTTTAACTTTTCTTTTCTCACCTTTATTCATGTGTACACGTACACACTACACACAGTACACAATACACAAAACATCAAAGTAAAAAGGCATAGCGAGCATCAATATAATCGATTATTGTTCTCTTTCACATTATATTATAATATTATATTATTATACATTAGTATGTCCTATATACATTTCGAAAATCCTTTTGTGTACTGGGTATTGGGTACACGGAATACATTACATAAATATGTAATTCGTGTTGTGTGTACGATATGGAATATGAACTATGAACTTCAACAATAATAACACGACCATTTTATTCACGTCATACGTGAGACAAAGTTTTGCGTTTTACATTAAACACTACAATAATACTGAGATTAAGTATATAGAGAATAGAAACAGTACTGTTAAAAACCCCCCGAGTTCCACACAAAAATACATGTCTCAAATCGTTGGCACTTACTCTGTAGTGTACTAAGTACTAAGCAACAATAGAGCTAAAACTAATAACCATGTAAAAAGTATGTAAAAAATTAAAACTATACACAGTGTGCAGTAGTGCACACTAATTTGTATGCAGAGTAGATGTGTATTACATGGCTACAAAGCATATCCAGAAAAAATACTGCAATTCTAAGATGTTTTGTACTAATAAATTATATTGCAACATGATAAATGGTTATAATTTCTAAAAACCTGAAAAACAGTTTAAACCCTCATAATTTTCCTACATTATTTTTAACTTTTAATCAAAGTCACACAAGCAAAATGTACGAGAAAATGTTAATACATAATATTGTGGTAAAGCTACATATAAATATAAATACAATATTATACAATATCTAAGGCTATCACATATCATGTTGTAGTGACAGTGACAAATAAAAATGGTTTTTTCTCTCTTGTACATGTGACCATAAAAAAATGCCCTGTAATATATTTACATGCATGTAAATAATTGTAAAATATCTTGTATGTATCTGCAATCCTTTGGCTATACATAATATGGTAGCACTTGTGCCACATGTGATATAATCAGTAGTCAGAATAAAATTTTATAAATCTCTGATGCTTATTAAACCATTTCTTCATCTTTTAATTGTAAAAATTCATATTCAATAAGTTCAATTAACTCGTTAGCCATGTCTTGTGTGAAAATAGACGAGTCTACACCGCAGACAATTCGCAGCGCTCCATTGTAGCTCAGGATGGTAAGACTGATTCCTATAAAGGATGAGAAAAATTCACATTCATTCATTAATGCAAGCAGAATGGTACTAAGGTATATGTACATATGCTTAGATACATTGCTACATTTTAAATAATATATTATGGTACTTGATACTTGCTTTACCCAAAGTCATAAACTAACTATAAGAATACATGCATTATACGTATCTGCAGAATTGTGGGCTAGTATCGTGTGTCGTTAGATACATAATACACAAACAAGTAATAGTCTACGTCCTTTCATTTCACTACGTATGAATAGCTTCATCACAAATCACAACGTGAGGTGTACATCATACAAAAACATAATTTATTTACGTACGTAATATTAATTATATCATATATCAGAATCACTGAAAAATTTAAAACGACATGACTTGTTAGCATACTATGTATTATGAACACTATTCATTACATTAAGAGGCTATAAAAAGCCACATAATCCAAAAAAACATCGTAATATCCCTAACCAATAATCCATAATGTTATCCGTTTTAAAATTCAAAACAATACTTTAAAACTTTGTCATTGTTATGAAACCGAGCAAAGCGAAAAACAATGTAGTCTCTGTTTTAACAATATAATTTGCAAAAGACCGACGGTGTAAACGTAATCACATCTGATTTTGAATATTGATATTTATACATGTATGCATCTAGCATCTACACACAATCCACTTTTGGATGCTTTCACATAAATACAGCTGCGTGTTCTGGTTCAAGGTGTGGGTTAAACATTGCTGATGCTACACATTACACATTCGTTTAATGTATGTTATGGATGCGTAATTGGCAACGACAATATAAGTCTTAGTTATTTTCGAAAACTAATGACGTAAAGCATGAATGTTACAATAATATTTCACCTATTTCTAATTTCTAGTACACAATACAAAGTGTCTACATTGTATTCTATAAACACAATAAAAAGACTTTGAACACAAAAAAACATGTTTGTATTACATTTTATATTAGGAATAATATTGTGCTGTATTTTTAATGTTTTTTTGATTTCACCGAAAAAAATAAAAATACAGTATTTGCACACATACCTCTCCAGAATGTATGATAATATTTAAGTTACATATAATAATATTAGCTTTTTCAAGAAAATTACCTATATTTCCTCGAAGTGGACCTCCAGTAAACTAAAAATCAAGGAAAAGGACAAATAATTAACAAAACAAGACTTAAAATATTCTACGCCAGCTTTGTGCACATATCTAATATTTACAAATTTGAACGAATACCTATATTTATTTTAATTTTGAGCATTATCAATTATTGATTCTACTGCTATTTAGTCTGATTTGTAATTTTCGTACAAACTGTAACATGTATTCTATTACATCTACAATGTACAATTTGCGTATATATATATGTAAAATCACAAATAAGAATTCTATGTGTGCAGTGTGTACAGTGTAAGTACAGTGTACACTATACACACATAGAAAGACAGAGCAGTTTGCATTCGTAGATGTATACTGTATACAGTATAGACACTAGACACTGTGTGTGCAGTGTGTAGTGTGTAGTGAGCTTTGAAAACGGCACTTGTATTACAAGCATTATATTTATTATACTCGAGTTAGAATTTAGAATAGTACTCTAAGATTCTTACCATGCAATCCACCAATGGATACCCACCCATTCCTTCGGATTGTGATGGTGGTCCTGGGAAATTCGACAGAATAACACTTGGAAAGTAATTTGTTACCATTGTTTTTTTCATGATCCAAGTTGGTAACAAATTGAAAAATCTCAAGATGGCAAAATTCACATAGGGACTCGGTGACTGTTTCAATTCTTCAACGTATTTATGAGTTTTCTGAAGTCTACTATGACCTGTTGATTCTCCCACGGGTAAAGTAATAAACCCATAACTCCTAAAATGTGATAAAAATTATGTCCAATCTTTAATTTTCTACATACTTTAATCATGCATGCATTTGTATTATGCTACACATATACATTACACATTATACATTGAACACACATGTAATGAATAACGTATTTTAGTACAAATGAAGTCATATCATACCAATGATTTGTAAATTTATTTGGATGTTTTGGCCAAGGTAGAGGTAAAATGGCATGCATTGACTTTGGAATTTTAACTACAAAATTGTAATAAAAATAAACAAAAGACATTGAACTTTATATACTATATTATCATATTGGTAAAACTGCTTATTGTATGTATTATGATAGAAACCGGTAGTATTAATATTGTAGTTCCTAAAATACATAATATAGTTGGGGAATTGGAAGTATAAGAACTGAATTTCCCATATTTTATGTATTTGTATACCTTGATGTTTTATCATCATTTTTCGTAGTGCTCCAGATATCACAGCAACCAGCACAGCTGTGAATCCCACACCATATCTGATTTTGACTTCTTTAATCAGCTCCACGGGAATTCTTGAGCTCCATGCTTTGTAAATGTTTCTTGATAATTTGTCTTCAGGTAAATGCCAGTCATTAACATCTAATGCAGATAAACTTTGTTTGAAAAACTGATACGGTAACTGAAGGGTGGCCAATATTTTGAATGTGATTTTCTGACAGCGATTCCTCTCGACGATTTTTGGCTTGGCCACTTTATCCATTTCTCCATCAAAAACATACTGATAAAAACGACATTATGAACATGTATTATAATAAAAGTTTTTGTTAAGTATGGTTAAATTCTTCGAGCCTATAATGTATCAGTATAAAATGCACTATGTACATACTACACATGCACCATTAATTTTTAAACTCCAAACCTGCATGAAAACTTGCATAACGCTTATTCCGTCGGCTAGCCCGTGGTGAAAGCGAAATAAATAAACAAACTTTGGGGTTTCCGGATTTGGCACGTTTTTAAACAAACAATTTTGAATTAAAAGTACTTCCCATGGACTTTTATGCTTTGGAAATGGTCGACATTCTAACTCGGCAACGATTCGGATAAAGTCATCTTCAGTAATAACTTTCTCCGTATCAGCATTTGCATTCCAAATTTTCACATGATCGTCGATATTAAAATTTTCAGCACGTTTCCACCAAAAAAATCCACACCATTCAAAGTAGTAACTACGAAGTTCAGGATATAGTAATTGACCGTTTGTGTTCACAGCACTTACAATGCCTTCAACATATTCTTTTGCCTTTTTAAAAGTGAGACCTTTGTCAAAGGCTCCGCATCCTAGCACAGCATAAAAATTAAGAAAAACATTAAACTGAGCCAAAATGTACAACAGAAAACAGAACACATCAGTCCATTCGTTTTGGTAAACGAACTTTAGTTGAAATCACAGTTAAATAAAAATGAATTTGTAACACAAAATTAAAAGAGGACAAAACGTTATTTATCTATGGTTTTTATAGCCTCCAACTTACCAACTACTGTACACAATGGTCGATTTGATATGTCATCCAAAGCAAGGACAGGATTTTTACCTATTTGTCAGTAATAGTAATTAATTAAATGCAAAATATTATATTAGAAACGGACGCAATAAACACAAAGACCTGCAGTTAATTATTAGTGTTCAAAATAGCTCAAATACTGGACGAATAATAAATTTGAACTATATACTCTGGCTTCTTGGAAAACGCCGGTGAAAATAATATTACACACATATGCATATAGCCTATATGATATAGGTACACATTGTATAAACAAAATACACCTTACATGTTATACAAATATACAGAATAGTGTAATTTTTTACTTACCTCCCATAATTTTGGTGATATCCTTCCGAAATATTTTTGTATAAATTATTAGTAAACATCTTAGAAGAAATAAAGGTACAAAGATTATACCAATTGTCGGTAGCAATACAAAAAGAAACACAAGTAGTGATAAAATTACGAGTAGAAACTCGATGAAACTAAATATAAGATGTCCGACTTTTGAGCCCATGATGCGTGTAGTGTGTGTACGCTGTCAAATTTTTCTTTGTTGCACACACAAGTGAAATAATATAGTTTTACAAAAAACAACAACAACAAAACCACTGAATAATGAATAAAAATTAATGTTT
This sequence comes from Sminthurinus aureus, assembly GCA_034698265.1. Classification (NCBI taxonomy): domain Eukaryota; kingdom Metazoa; phylum Arthropoda; class Collembola; order Symphypleona; family Katiannidae; genus Sminthurinus; species Sminthurinus aureus. The sequence continues at coordinate 8,604 of JAQGBH010000785.1, forward strand.
CATCTTGAGATAAAATATATTAACACGGAGAAACAATGACTGAGTTGACGGAAATAGCTGTATTTTTTCACCCATCTGAAAAACGTTTATAATTTTACACGTTATACCTTAATTTTTTGATAGTTTTAAGCCTCCACTGTATTATTCTTCATAAGTAAAGCACTGAAAATATTGAAGGGATGTACAAGTATCAAAATATTTACTTTGAAATGATACGTGCCAGCATAAATGCAAAATGTTACTATACTCATGTAAAATGTGCATACATGACTAAGGCATTGAGTTACAGTTTTGTCATTATGTCTTTAAAATTCACAGGTCATGGAAGAAAATGATTAAGAAATAAATTCCCTTAATAAACGATGCTCAGGTTTTGTAATCAAAGTAAATTGTACACATAACACACAACACACATATGCACAAAGCACGCGCACATGATAGATAATATACTTTTCCCTTTCAAAAGCATTTATTTAAACATCTTATATCTATATAAATATGCCTCATAAATGCATTGAATGTACATTTCGATCAGAGTTGAGAATGTTAGATTATATGGTACGATGAAGCGAGTCCCTCTCTTCTGTAGTAAGTATGAAAGAAAAGGTAAACATATAAGTATTATGTATTATACCTCGTGCGACCCACAAGTCTATACACATGTACAACAACAATAAAATAATGTTTTTACTTGGGTGATGGAGGTGTACATCACAAGACTTCACTTTCTGTCTTAAGTCTACCTTTTATGTACATTCTCTCTTGATGTACATGAGTGTGAGAGCTTTGCTAATTAGTTCATTTGTGTAGTAAAGAATTTTAAGTTTTAAGTAAAAAAAGACGAATTCTATTTTAATTTTTTTTCAAACGACTATTTGCAAGACACTGGGGACAATTGAGAAGCCCTCTGCATACATAGAACTAAACAAATGCTTATGAACAAGTCATGATGTTAAAGTTAAGTTTAATATTTACATATATATCCTGCACTCGAACAAGAGAAGAAAATTGCATATGTATACGAGTACACTATTCCGAAACCGTCGTCATAACCTTATAAATTATGAAAATTGACCTTGGCATAACCACGCACAATACGGTTGTAAAAAGTATTTCCCGTAATAAGTCTCCAGATATTTAGTACATTCGGGTTTTTGTTCATTTAATAGACACAATCTCATTGTGTACATTGCAAAAACCTGCACAAAAGTATTAAAATATACAATTAACAGCTGCTAAAGTTCACTGAATCACCCGATCAAGCTGAATAAAGAGTTAATTATAAGTTGTAAGCCTTTAGTATAAACTATAAACAAGAAACAGATACACTCTTGTCCATTCTCTGTGAGTATTCTGCACATTTGTGTATATAGTAGATATCTTATATATACTCGTTGTTTTTTTTTTGTTTTAAAGTTTCTTTGATCTTTTGACCTAATGACAACATAGACAGTCAACCATAATCACCTAATTCTTCTGTAGAAATAAAGAGTTGCCACATCAAGAACCGTATAATATACATATACATGCACAATGTACACATTGTACACTCAGGAGAATGTATTAGTGCGTGGGCTTCAACTAAAACCTTTTGATTCCAAATGTAACTGCTTTAATTTTGATTGATTTTTTCAACAAATTGGCCATACATGGAGAAGAGGCGTGTGTTATGCTCAATAAGTAGTTACAATGCTGGTTTTAAAACAACGGCAAAATTGAAAAGTAGTTTGGAATATTTGCAAATTATTAAATTATGTCTAGCACACATAATATTATGTGTATAAAACGTACTTTGTACAAGTATGCGCTTTATAGATTTTTTCCCTTTTTTTATCAGCTCGGTTCATAAAATGTTCTCCCAGATCGTGTTAAGCACATAACGAATGTAACAAAGACAATAATATTTGGAAAAACTTTACACAATCGAAATTCTATATTAGCTGCCATTTACATAAAACACAAAAACGTACATTTTACGTGCTATCAAGGGTAAATAAAACATATACGTACTTTTACATTATAAACTGAAAACAGGTTTTTGAATGACTCATCACAGGAACATTGGAGAGAATGTACGCTGCACAGATCACAAGCTCATTGCAGTATACATACCTACAATCACTCAAAAACTTTATGCAATTACTTACTCATACGTAAAACTGTGTATACCTTGACTATGACAAGGTCGGGATACGTGCGTAGATTCATATGTTTATCATTTATGAGGCAAATCACGGAACGGAACGTTTTTTTGAGACTTTTAGACGACAAAAAAGTAACATCATATTAACCTTTTCAATACAGCAGTGAAATGAAACTATCCTTAAACAACTACATTACACATGATTATACTTGTGAATAGACTAGTAAAATACCTTCAATTGCAATAGTGTATTCTGAAAATGCTCCATAAGAAGTAAGAAGATGTGTGCATACAATTTCTATAAAATGTAATACTGCCTTTTATTTCTTACGTTACTTAATTAGTTTTAGAGTCCTTATAATAATATGTAATCAAAGTCGTACTATATAAACTTTAATTACAGTCTACTTAAAAAGTAGTTATGCTTTTAAATACTAACTTAAATTAAACACAAAAGTTTAGAGTACCGAATAAAAAAAGTCAACAAAGAAAAACATCACAGAGGTTTCGTTTTTTGGACATTTTTGATCAATTTTTTTAATTTTTTTTTGACATTTTTTAGTACACCAACGTACACATTTTTGTAAATATAATAATAATAATATTGAATACTGAATACAGAGCAATAGAATTTAATAAATGGTAAATATCATGTAGAATTCTAATCAATACATCATTTAGAAATTCTTTTTCATCCTACGTATATACATGCCTCGACTATTATTATAATATAATATTTATCTTATTATTTTTATTATTGTAATAGGAAAATCCCAAAACCATGTTGTAGTAATATTACATTTTGAAAATAATACAAGACAACATCAAATAGTAAAATTAATTTACTTTTGATTGTATACTGTTGATGTTAAAGGTGTTACTACAAACATCAAAAGCAAAAGCACATTTACTTTGTGCAACAGTAGTACAATAATGATAATACAATTCTTAATCTAAGTACTTTTATTTTTTTAACATACAAATGTACGAAACACATAAATATTGATTTATGCGTCCGAAAAAGTATATTATAATTCTATAAAGGAGAAAAATTAAAATTCATACACGATTGTAATATATAATATATATATATAATATTTTAGGATTTGTTCATACCAATGACTTAAGTTATTATGTTTTACTTCTGTATACTTCTCCCTTATTGAAAAGAAGTATGTTGATTGATCGATCAAGTATGATACATACTCTACTAATAATATTATTATAGTAAATGTAAAATTTCCTTTACGCACCCCTTGATATACAAAATGTACTATTAATTAGTTTAATCTTTCAATATTTACTTTCCTTTATGCCTTACAAATAAACGGTGTCAGTCGAACATTAATAATAACAAATCACATTTCATTACAATACAAGTCTTTCAATATCTTTAACCAGCACAAATCGATTGTTTTTTTTTCTTGACCGTTTACACACCTTTCAATTATGCGACGATTGCGATGACAAGTTTTCGTGCGAGCATATACGTTATTTTTTTCGCAATATTACTCTAAAATCATCAAGATATTGTTATAATAACTGTAACACTTAATGTACAGTATAGGAGAATAGGGTACTGGCTCTTAATAAACATGCAAATTGTTAAATGTTGAATACTCTAAATACAAATAAGTAACCTCTGTATGTATATAGGTTATATTTTATAGAAATACTCGTAAGCCTTTACGACGTTGCTTATAATATGCGGTACAATATATATACAATAGTTTATCAGTAAATAATTTCAACTACAAAAGAAAAATATTCTTTCAGGTATTTATAAAATTAAAACAAGTAAAAAATAAAAAGAGAATGGAAAAAACTTTGTTTGTCAACGGAAATAAAAACAGAATGTACAATCATGAATACATTCTACAAAAAAAAGGCAAATACTTTTGTAGGCGAATAAAAATACTTTAAAAATATTCGATAAATTGTTTTGGTTTTTTTCATGCAGCATTAAAATGTTGGTCTGACTATAATAATGATTAAATAATTTACATGATTGTCTATAAAATGAACATGAATAATTAAAAATATTAGAGAATGGTACAATATTATGAGTAATCGATTGTTCCAAAACTTGGTAAAAAACAATATAATTATAATAAAAAATACAATACTAAGCGGAGAAAGAAAAAGTTGTTACTTTAGCTGATTTGATGATGATATAATAAATCAAGTGAAAGACATTTTTTTTTGTTTCTTTTGTAGTTCAAAATTATATCAAGTTTTAGAATTATGTTGTTACTTTTTATTGGCCTGCTGGAAACAAAGCCGAGAGAACCGCGTCTAAATCTCCATTCTTTGAAGCAACAAGACGTGCTAACCAACCATCATGATTAGAAAAGCCCATGCTCAAAAGTTGATTCAAAGTCAAATTAGATCGAGCATCCAGTTGAGCTTGAGGCAATTCCGTTTGTCCAGGTGTTGGGATTGGCTGTTGCTGTTGTTGCATTTGACGTTGTTGTTGTTGTTGCATATACATTGATGATGGAGCTGTTGGTGTTGTTGTAGTTGCTGTAGAAACTGGAATATTTCTCATAACAGATCCAATAGCACTTGTCAAATTACTCATCATTCTTTGTGGTTGAAGAAGTGGTGGAAGTTGGGGATAAATAGGTGCTGTTGGATTTGGAACCGATGGAACTGATGGTAGTGGAATTGATGGTAAAGGAATAGCACTAGCAACAGATTTGGCATTTTGATTAGAACCATGAACATTCATAGTCACATTGATTGGAATGGATGGTGGTTGTTGTTGTTGATCCATTGATTCTCCTGAAGCAATAGAAGAAGCCATTGAAGAAATATCAATAAGTGTTGTTGGTTCAGTTTGTGGAATAATTTCCGGAACAGCAGAAACTCGAATTCCATCACTTCCATCTGAAGCTGTGACCCTGATTCCATCATTATCATTCCTTGAAGCTTGAACTCCTTCCGCATTATTCTACAAAAAGAAATTATACAATAATTTATAAGTTTAGTTATATATTGGTTAAGAGTTTTGTTCATAGATACACAATATTTATAATGATGTACTACAAAAACATCAAACAGAAAGTAAACTATTACGCCAGTTTATATTGCAAAACAAAAAGTGACTACTAATAAGGAGCTGATTTCAAAACATAAAAATATATTTACCAAAAACTAAAAAGTTATCTATAAAAGGATTAATCTACTTATAGGTAAACCATTCCCATTAGAAAAATCATGAGTATCTAGAATGTACTCTGATACATAAGACAAAATTATATTATTATACTCTAGAAAATACAAACGAAAGAATTTTTCCCCCCAAAATAGTAAACAAAAAAAAACACTTGAACTAAAATACAAGCATGGTTTGATTACTAAAAATGTTTTTTTTTTGAAAATTCAGCTCTTTACTTTGTCAGCATCTAATATTGTCCACTCCGCATCGTCTTGATGAGTGTCCATTCCATTTGTAGAAAATGTTACTGTTTTAGAAGTAGAAGCATTGTTTTCGAGATTTCCACTCACTTGTTGTTCATCTCGAGCCAATGCAACGAATGCAGCTAATCCAGCATTATCACCATTATTTCCAATATTTAAATTTTCAAGTTGATCAACTAATCCATTTTGTTCTTGTCGTGGAGCTGAAACATTATCAGCTGGTGCAGTAGCAGAATCAGCTGTTGATGTTTGTTGTTGTTGTGTAGTTCCAGCTGGTTTGTTCAACTCTTCATAAAAGTCTACAACATCAATTGGGATTCCTAAATAAATAAATAAATGAAACAAAAGTAAAATTTTAGTTTTTCAAAATGTTTTGTATTATATAGATCTAGGTAAAACAGTACTTAATCAATAATAATTTATAATTTAAATAAATAAATAAATAAATAAATAAATTAAAACATGATACTATTAAAATATCTATACTTACCAACTGCATTCAAAAATTCTTGGATTTGTGAAGCAGCAGCAGAAAAATCAAATCCACTTCTAGAATTACTATTATTATTATTAGTTCCAGCATTTTGAGTTGAAGAAGGATTTTCTGTCGCCGCTTGAGCATAGGCTTCAGCAGAATGACGGAAACGTTGTTGTGCCTTCTTCATTTTTTTAGCCCATCTTTTCATGTGTTTCTTATCACCACCAGATAAATAAGGACAATCTGCCTGTGGGGTAGTAGTAGTTGGCGTTGTTGTTGTCTTATCTTCACCCCCTTCATTTTCATCAGATGAAGATGAAGAATGTCGTTTTTTACTATGACGATGAATACCCTTGTCACCTTTTCCCTTATGATGATGATGATAACGTCCTTCAGGACTACAATGCTTTCCAAAAATTGGTGGAGGCATAACGACGCTCGCTAATTCTGGGAATAAACTTTTTGGAAACGGTTTTGGAACCAAGTTTTGACCATTTGGTGCCAAGAAACGCTATAAGGTATAAGGTAATAACAAAAAAAAACATTAATAATTAATAATTAATTAATGAAAATATAAAATATACTATTATTGTACATTCTAAAAGTTCTGTCCTCAACACATCTACTTACATACTACCTCACACCCTCTTATGAAATAACGAAAAATTTTAACATTTCTGCTTCATTACAATATTATTAATATGCATAATATGTATAACTACGTATAGATATTTTTCTTTTGTATAATATATTATACCTATACTTAATGCTATACATACGGATTAATTCTTGTCTTGGCCTCTATATTATGAGTATGATAAAAGCATATCATAGATAATAATAATAATATTGTATAAAAGACGAGTTTTAAAGCAAATACATTAATGGAAAATTTTAAAAATATGAAATAAATACATAGATAACGGGACAGTTTTCCCAAACTATCGAGTATGTATAAGTACGCGTAGGTACGTCAAAGCATGAAAACTATAGGTATCTGATTCCTCTTATATACATGAGAATTTGACATTGTCATAATATAATATGTATGCTAATGGAAGATACTAGGAAGTATTTATTGAGATTCAGAGGGATGTACAAGTATGATTTTAAACAAAAGTTTTATTAAATTATGTTCAAACATGTTCAAAATTTTTATTATGATTAAAATGATGTTGAAATTATATGCGAATTTAAAATTTTAAAGTATATAGTATGTGAAAATATATTTTTTTTGGTAGAATATAGAATACAACCGATATGCTTTAACCAAACGTATTTTTGTGAGCAAAGGAAGTATATGTATATGTTCGCATAAAATCAGTTCATACTTGAAACTCGATAAAACGTACTTTTAAGTAAGTACACTATAAATAATACATAACATACAGAATAGTAGTAAAAAAAAACGGAAAAAAGGTAAAAATATAATCAAACTATAATATTACTGTAGATAAAAAATTTACCTTGATAGCATCAGAAGCTTGTTCAGGGAATGCAATTCTCATCATTACATGACCCGCATGAAGTCCACGACGTTCACAATTGGAACAAAGGTCATAATCTGAACATTGCATACATTTGTATCGAAATCCACAAATGGAAGTGTCACAGACATCACAAACAACTCCAGGATGTTCAAGTTGGTGGGTCAATTGAGTACCTTCAGGAACTTGAGGATGACTTGCTTGATTTCCTGATGCTCCACTATAACAGATAAAAAAAAATGGATTATAATAAATACCAAACATATTATACAAAACTAACACAATATATAACATTCTTTGAAAATTCTTTAAAACGTTCAAAAAATAATGTCATGTCATTCTAATTATATTGAACGTTAAATTTCGAAATACCATGCATAAATTTCATATGCTGGAATGTTTCATTTTATTTAAGACGTAATAAAAAAACTTGACTAATTTACTAACAAATTATTAATATATAATATTTAATATTTACCTGTCCTGTTGTTTTTGACTATCAGTTTGATCCATTTTGTTTGTTTCTCCCCAGGGACCAAAATCCATTAAAAAATTAAAATATCCTTTTTAATTTTGGTTCACTTCTTGTTTCTTTCTGTTTTATTTGGTACAAATTGTATTATTTTATTCAACAATGATTCACTTTTCTTTCTCTTTTTTCTTCAACAAAAAATTAGAGCACTTGACACGACCTGTAGCACTGTTACTTAACAACTGAATTACTTTACGTTCCAGCTCTATCGTTTATATAGCATAACATGACTTTCAAAAATTATAAACACTGACAATGAGAACGACTAAATTTAATGACGATGTGAAGACAGTGACTCATACTCAAACGACAAGAAAACGTATATACATGATGAGATTGCAGAAGGTCTCTCTAGAAGTTTTTTTCTTGTTTTTGTTTACCGAGCATCAGGAATCAGGAAATGACCAATGAAAAAACGCATTTGGCGGACTTTTTAAACCCAGAAATTTTTTTTGGATTGGAGTTTTTTGTTTTTTGGATTTTAATTTTTATCTTTCCAAACTAATCATAGCTAAAAGTTAAAAATATTATGTAAAGACAAGTTATATTTTTGGAATTGAAAATAGTACAATGTATTGTGTATTTTAAAACTTACAGTGTTGTTTTGACCAAAAACTATTAATAATGAAAAACAAAATAAAACAGGACTAGTCGTCGGCGTTTTTTTTACTTATGCATACCGCCATAAGGAATATACATAGTTTTATGTAAAAATAATGAAATTATTCTAAAACAACAACTTTCTAGAAATTTTAGTGCCAGCACATGTTCCAAGATCCTACAAGAGGAAAACAAGATTGTAAAGCAAATATTATTATGAATCTTTATTCAATATATTATGATGTACATAGTTGTTCAAAGTTACTTGTAAAATTGAGTCAAATTTTATGTACAAAAAAATCAATACTTTTTCTAATTCTACAATGTCGTTGTTTTCATTTTGTAGGACTAACCACAACCATGACAGACGTTGAATCAAAAAATGTGGAAATCATCGAACCAATCACGGTTGATGACTCCAAAGACAGTGAGACTGAAGATAAAAAAGATGAAAAAGACAAAATACAAGAAATACAATTAGATGAAGATGACAAAAAGAATGAAAATGTTAAAACTACCAATACTAATACGAATGATGATGTTACTGATAATGCTAGTAGTACTACTAACAACGTCAATAACGTGAAGAAAAAGCCTATTAGAGTTTGTGCTAATCCATCATGTACTGTTACTTCACCGGATTTGGTAGTTGCTCCTTATTATTGTGCCATTTATTTTGGCTTTCAAACTCAAACAGCAAAAAAGAAACGTTATTATGTATGTAAAGATTGTTTACAAAAAGGAGAAACATACAGAGAGGTAATATTATTATTATCATTATTACTTGATATTTTTTATTATATTATGATGTACTATAATTTGCATAATGTCCTTTTTTGCAAGTATTATTATTAATCCATTGTTTATTTTTTTAATATTTTTACAGAAATGTATAACTGCTATATACAGTAGTCAACCTATTATTGACATTCCAACATGTGTAGGCAATGAAAATATTGTTGTTGTTGATGATGAACCAACTACAAGTAGTATTGAATCTGAAAGTGATGAAGAAGTTATGATTTCCCTAACAGAGAAAGAAATTGCAAGTTTGACTAATGAACTAATTGTTAAAACAAACTTACAATCTCAAACTCTTGTCTGTAAAAAATCTCTCAACGATGGTCTTGCATCCTTAGGTATTACTCATTTATTATATAAAAAAATAAATAGTAAGAAAGAAAGAAATAGTTTTGTATGATTATCAATATTATTGTTATGTATTAAGAAATTTTTTATTAAATTATTACAGTTTCTGGCTATGATGAATTGGATGCTCAAATAAGTGCTCTGGAAAAAGAAGTTGATGCAGCAAGAGCATTATATTATAGTTCTAGAACTACTATGTCACATGTAAGGTTTATCAACAACAACTACCACTACTATCATTATTATGATTTGCAATTTACTGTTAATATTTTGTAATGCATGTTCTATTCATATGTGCACGTATAAATTTATGACGAACTATTGAAATAAATCAATAATCCACTGTTTAATTTAATTTTAAATATATTATAGCTTCAGACCAATCAACCAATGAGATTTAAAGCAATTTCTATTGATCCTGATGGTAATGAGACTTTAGAAAAAGAAGACGATTCTTCTTCTTCCACTTCGACATCAACTTCTAATCAATTTCCAATTAGAGGAATTAGAAAATCAACAGGTCCTGGCCCAACTAGTTCAACAAGACCTGCAAGTAAGTCCAGTAAAACGTTATTATTAGAGTATTATTTATTTATTTGCTGTTTTGTTTTACAAAAAATAGGAAAGTATAGGCCGCATAATACGGGCCTGTATATATTCATGTGATACACTGTTCAACTTTTTACATAAAGAGTATTTTTTTTTTTCATTTTTATAGATGAATCTTATGTTACGGAAGAAACATTAAAAGAGTTTAGAAAAGAAGGAGCTAATGCTGATGTAAGTGTAGTTTATTAAAACTTAAAAAGTACTAAAAAAAGTTAATTCAAATATCCAATACTAAATAGTATGTATATATGAAAGAAAAAGCTATGTATAGTTTATAGATATTTTTTTTGTCTTGATGGACACAAATAATATGATCCAATTTTATACGTTATGCTGCACTTTGTATAATATATTTTATGTGACATATTTCAAAAATGTATAATAAATAATATATTTTTAATATATATATAAATGTTACAGGTACAAGTAGTGTCGCGATTTAATGTACAACAACTTCCAAATAAACCAAACTTTTTGTTTGAAACTCCAAAAGTTATACCAAAAATTATGCCCAAAGTGGGAGATACAGTATATGCTATGAAAAAGACTACATTATTTGGTTGGAGTCTTGGTACAGTGGAAGAAATTTTTAAACATTCCAATGCTAGGGTAAATAGTGTTTTTTAACTACATCTTGTACATATAAAGAAATCAATTATTCATTGATACACTAACCATATTATTCTTAAATCAAATGATTCAATAACAATAAAATAATTATTATTTATTGTTCAATATTCGATACATAAAAGTTACTCTTTTCTATTTTATTTTTTTAATTTATTGTAGCCAACATTTCGAATTAAATTTGATGTAAAACGAAAAAATAAATCAGGAGGGGACGAGACAGTTTATGCATTCAAAGAACTCACAGCAAAACAGCTAGCATACAACATTCCATGGTATTTAAGACAATTTTTATAACATTTGACTAGATTTGCATTATTTAAAAATGATATGAAAGCATTAATAAATGTTAAAATATATAAAACCTAATAATCTAACAAAAAAACACTTTTCCCTTGTATGTATGTAGTCCATTCGTACTTCCTGTTGGAACTCGAGTTATTGGATTGTTTAAAGATGACTGTGCCATTGATGAAGGAGTTACACCTCAAGAATCTTTGTACTATGCTGGAATTGTAGCTGAACCACCCAAAACTCCAAATAATTTAAGGTAAATTACAATCAGTGTCATAATAATTACATAAATTACTTATATAACTGATAACAAGATGTTTGAATAACCCAGCGAATAAATTAATGTTTTTAAAATAAATCTATATGAGTATGTTAATTACATTTTTATTACCATAATATACTGTTATTGTTTTTTATAACCTCAAATAGATATCTGATTTTCTTTGACGACGGTTACGCCCAGTATGTTCACCCATCCGAAGTTCTTTTGGTATGTGAAAGTTCGGATCCTGTTTGGAATGATGTTCATCCAGATTCGCAAGATTTTATAAAACAGTATATAGAAAAATATCCTGAGCGTCCAATGGTCAGACTTACTAAAGGAACAGTTTTACAAACAGAATGGAATCGTAATAATAATAAAAACTTTTTCTTTTTCAATAATTTTAATACTACAATATTTATCTACTTATACCTCTGTTTCAAGTTATGTTTACTCAAAACTCATAACCGAAGCACTATTTACATTATGTTATGTCAAAAGCTTTCAAATGTAAAAATCGCATAATAAAAGCTACAATATATGTGTGTTATTTTAGGTAAATGGTGGTTATCAAGAGTTGTAGATCTGGATTGTTCATTAGCCAAGATGCACTTTCAGGCTGATAATCGTTATGAATGGATATACCGTGGATCAACTCGACTATCTCCATTATTTGGTAAGTAATACTTATTTTATATATTATAAAATATAATATTAAATATTATTATAGTATATGTGTGTACATACATATATTAATTACTATGAGTTTTACATCAATGCATTTCTTTATTTTGATATATTATTAGAAAATAAAAAACGTTTAGCTGAGATTTCGAGTAAAACTTCGACTGAAAAAGTGATTTCTAGAGGACTACCACGGAACAATTTATTTAGAGCGGTAATTAAAAGCATTTTAAAGCACTTCGAATACAACATAATGAAACGTAATGAAATTTCATGCACATTATATTTATATTGATTTTGATGATGTGTATCTAATATTTTAGCAAAATAAATTGACGATAGAATATCTATATGGAAATGAAGACATTTACCAAAGTAAGACTTTTATTTTACTTTACTTTATATGCATGGAAAAATATGAATAAAAATAAAAAATAAAAAATAAGTTGTACTACTACTAGACAGGTTTAATAGTGTAATATAATTCTTCTGACGTTAATCATTATTTTAATTGCTCTCTTTTTTGTTTGGGGGTTGTACTTTTAATATTATGATGAATTTTCTAGAATCCAAACTAAAACCAGTTGCAAGGAAATCAACTGCCAGTTTTACAGAGAAAAGAGAACCACCTAGTACTGTTGTAATGAAAGGTGGAAGGAATGCCAAAAGTGTTCCAGGTAAAAAAAAACCATGTCTAATATTCACTTTACAGGATATTTTTATACGTAGTACAATTACATAATAATAAAAGTAGTAGTTGAAAGTTACAACAAATAATGTTAAAAGAATAATATTATTATCGCTAACATTTTTTCTTATTTTAAACCGTTAGCTACAAATTTTGTGGAATTCGAAGGAAAACTTCAGGTACTATTAACAAGATTTTCATGTTGAATTATATCAAAAGTTCCATTACCTCTTATACGAGGTTCATAATCTTATTTTTACAACTCTACCTTTTGTTTCTTTTTACCACGCATACGAAAGTGTTTCTCATGTTTGTTTTTTGTTTGTTTTTGTTTGGTAATAAAAATAGAGAGTAACATTTCCTCAAGGACTTCCAGTACCTAAAGAATATATTCCACATTCTTGTGGTCGAAAGTGTGTTGTCCCTTTTGATCCAAGTGGAATAGTACGAACCCAAAAGGATAAAGCTATTAATCCATTAAATATTCCTGTTCATTTTGGTTGGGCAAGGTCAGTGGAAAATAAATCAAGTAGATTGAAAATGCTTTGTAAATAAATAATACGTTATTAGAAAATTTGCATGTATACACATCTCTCTCTACAAACACTTGAAATAAATGATTATGTATATTTTTTTTTTGAATTTGATAAAATTATAGAGAAATTGCAAAGACACCCAGGCGACAAATCTTTTATCGTACTCCTTGCGGTAGAAGATTACGAGATTTTTCTGAACTACATAAATATATGGTAGATACAAAATTCAATCTTAGCATTGATCATTTTTGTTTTGATCAGAATGTGGATTGTCAAATTGAATTTGTTCCATCAAAAATTCTCTTTAATATTAAGGTAAATTTTGAAATATAATTACACTTTGTTTTTTTAAATATGATTTATTTATTCATAACAAAATTGTTCTCTTCTTCTTACTCACATTTTAATTTTCATAAAATGTTACTACATAATTGTAATTGGTTGTAATTAATGTTCTTCCCTTTCTATAGGATATTACATATGGTAAAGAAGAAGTTCCGGTTCAATGTATTAATTCTCTGGATCATGATTATCCTGCATATGTTGAGTATACAAGAAATAGAGTACAAGGTAAAGGAATTCCACTTGAATTAGAAGAAAATTTCCTTGTTTGTTGTGATTGTGAGGACGATTGCCAGGTAAGTGCAAATAAATTCATTTAAATGTAATATATAATGTAAAAAAAAGTCTAAACATTCAATCTCAAATAATTACGTAATAGTACAATAATGTATTTTGTACATGACCACTATTTATTACAATAACTAATAATAACTGTTGAATTATTTTAAAAGGATAAAAAAAAATGTGCCTGTTGGAATTTGACGTTTGAATGTTACAAGAAAACACGAGATGTTACGGATTTAGACGTAATTGGATATTCTCATCGTACTTTAAAAGAGCATCAAGTTTCTGGCATATATGAGTGTAATCCTAGGTAATTTATGTATAACATTTTGGTTAACGTATTGGTAACTTAAAGCTCTTTATATATGTTTATATAATAAATACATACTCTTGTCATGTTCATAATATTTATATAATAGTCATTGACTGTTTAACTTTTTTTTTTAGATGTAAATGTCGTAAAACATGTCTAAATCGAGTTGCTCAGAATCCAATGAAATGGCTTCTCCAAGTTTTTAAAACAAGTAATCGAGGTTGGGCTATTCGACCACTTCATGATATTCCAGAAGGAGCTTTTATCTGCGTATATGCAGGACAACTTTTAAATGAACAAATTGCTAACGAAGTACAATACTTTTTATGTTTCATTTTTTATTCATGTTATTACTATGTATTATTATTATTTTTGTATTCTTTTATCATTTTGATTTTGATTACAAATGTAACATCATGTGTTATTTTAAAATTTGTAATAATTTACTTTAATGTATTTACTAAATCTAGGATGGAACTAAATTCGGTGACGAATACTTGGCTGAATTAGACTTTATAGAAATTTGTGAAAAGTACAAAGATGGGTATGAAGCTGAATGCCAAGATCCAGAAGATATGGATGTTGATGAACCAAGCAAGAAACTAAGGAGAACATTTGGTATGTTTTTTTTTGTCTGACATAAAAAATACAGAAAACTAAGAACGATCTATATATTATTCTATTGTTGTATTCTGTGTTTTCTATAATTTCAAGTTGTTATTATTTTGTTGTGTCCTATTTTGTACATGGTACAGTAATAATATTATTTCATTTTACTTTTTAATTTTAACATTTTAGGAGATGATAGGACTGAAGTATTTGATGTCGATGATGATTCAAGTGATGGTAAGTACATATATAGATTTAAGATTTATCACATTTCAATGTATTTCCATAATATTTTATATAAAAAAGAAGCATACTGGAACTCTATTTTCTGTCATATATAATATAAATAAGACAATACCTACATAATATAATAACCATATTTTTCTAAACCGTATTATTATTATTATTTTTAGGTTGTGGTAGGAGTCGACGTCAGCCTAATCGTTTTAATCCTCAAGTCAATGAAGCAGCAAGTAAAAGAAATCCTGACCCAGACGATCTCTCAACACGTGATCTATTTAATGAAGGAGAACAGTGTTATATTATGGATGCTAAAAGTATTGGAAACATTGGTAGATACTTAAATGTAAGTTCTTACTATTATTATTCAACATTACACTATTATACTATTATTTTTCCAAGTTATTCAATTTCATTGTAACAAAAACATGGAATGGAAAAATGTTAAATGTTTTTAACAATAATCTTTTGTATAATTCACATTACAGCATTGTTGTAGTCCAAATGTTTATGTACAAAATGTATTCGTCGATACTCATGACCTGAGATTCCCATGGGTAGCTTTTTTCGCGTACAAGACAATAAGAGCTGGAACAGAAATGACTTGGGATTATAACTACGAGATCGACAGTGTTCCTGGCCGAACGCTTTACTGTCAATGTGGTTCACCTGAATGCCGAGGGAGACTGTTATAGTTGTTTTTTTTTTACATTTTTTTTTGTCTTCTCATATTTTTTGAGGACTGTCACCGTAAATATAAAATAAGAATACATTAGACTATGAATATATAATTTATTATATATATAAAATATAAAATATGATAATATCAATTTCTTCTTTCTTACTGTTATCTTTTGTCTATGAAACTACACATAATGGGCCCTATTATACACCATGTACCATAATAATAATAGATACACTATTATTTGTTTTACATTTTGCACCTTTAGTAATTCCTTTTTTATATAAAAATATTGTTAAAAACAAAAGTTACGCCAAACATAAATATTATACATCTACACATCTCATTCATTCTGTTATTTTGTCTTGTTTTTATCAATAATTTTTATTACGGAATGTAACTTTTTCATTCAAAATATAAAAGTTTTGTCTTGTGTCATTATTATTCTGTACTATTTTGTTATACTATAGTCACTTTTTATGTTAAAAAAAATAGTATCATATAAATTGAATACACTATAATATATTATTATGTATACATAATATATATTCACATACATGTGAAATGTGAAACTCGTACAATATATCTCAACATCATTTTTTAAATTTACAATGAATTTCTCATGATTCAGCTACTATAATTATAATATTATGAAATTTATTATTTATCATTTATATTTTTTAGCCAGAATGAAGTCATATAAAAGATTTTATTCTTGAATACAGGTACAACAACAAAAACTATTATATGAATGTGTACCACAGTATCTTTATTTTATGATGTATTAAGTATTAATCATATCTCACTGCATTCAGAATTCGGAAATAAACCATGTAAAATGTAATGCAAAATATAATGTTTTGTACTTTTGTAATTCTACCCTTTTCCACTAGTTCTTTTAATTTAACTAACATCAATAATTATGTAACATAGAAGCACCCAAAGACTATATGCATCAATACAATGCAAATAATGCAGTTTCATTTCATTAATGTCCGTAAAATAGAAAGTGAAAACGGATAGAATATAAAAAAGCATCTCGTTCTGCACAAAAAAAGAACAAAGAGAGACCTGCATACTATTTTATACACGTACTGATTCTCAACGATCAAGTATTCCTTGAGTTTGAATTTGGACTTTTTCATTATGCACTATATATGCACATCATGTTTTGAATATAGGACTCTATTTTATTGTTGTTAGATTAATTAGGTATTAATTGACGATTAAAATGTTTTCAAACCCTTTTTGAGCAACACTAATTAAGTTTAAACGTATAATGACTATTACTAATCGTGTCAGGGATTGTGTTTAGCAAGTAAAAGTTCAGGCAAAAAAATTTAAAAACTGACTGTGAACTGTGTAAATATAAAACAAAGTGTTGCTTTTCTATTTTAATTAAGTATTTAAGAATATGAAAGTTTATGCAAAATACGAAAACAATTATAAGTTTCAAATTATTTGATAATAACTCTACATATTTACGGACTATGGTTTGAAGGCAGGTGTACTTAAATAATAATAATGTGCTTTTGATTTGGAATACAGAACAATAAATATTTATTTACACGTATACCTACAACCACAGCTCTTGTTTCATGCATTGAGTTTGTTTTGTTTTGATTTTTTTTTGTAGTGTAATCATTTTGATATATATTTAAGTAATACAATTATATTATACGATTCAGTAAACACTAAAGATGGTGAAATTAGACAATTTTGACTTTGTTGGTTGTAAAAGAATTTTTGAAAGACTTTCAGCAAAAATGTACTCGTCTACATCATTGGATTAAAACTGAGATATGAGTGTGGATTTCAAACTGTTTGTTTAGTGCTTTTGTGTTTACTACTTACATTCGTTAAAAACCATTAAAATTTTGATCGTTCTGAACCTGTAGCAGAGGTCAAATAAGTAGCAAGAGAATGGAAGCTTCAAACACCACCAGTACGAGTGCAAACAGCATTAGTGCTCGGACAAGTCGATTAACTTTAGAAGGAGTGGGTGCTCGAGTCATTCGTTCAATGGATTGGAAATGGGGTATATTGTATTTTATACAATAATAATGATTTTATTGTTATTTATATGACATACTCACATGTTTCCTTTTTATATAAGTAAAAACATAGTTGCAATTTAAATTATTGTCCAAATGGAATTTTCATTCATTCATTCATTCATTCATTTATACTTATATTCTTCTGTATTCTGTACAGGTAAACAAGACGGAGGAGAAGGTCATGTTGGGACAGTACGGTGTTTTGAATCACCTGAAGAAGTAGTAGTAGTATGGGACAATGGAACAGCAGCTAATTATCGATGTGCTGTTGCATTTGATCTTAGAATTTTAGACAGTGCACCAACAGGTAATGATGTTTTACATTCCTTGATAAATTTAATAGTAGTTATACATATTTCTAAACTTCGTGTAGAGATTAACCTTTAATATGAGAGAGAGAGTAATAAAGTATACTATAAATGTATATAAATTTTGATACATTATATATTACAAGTAAAACCCGCCCGTCACTTGACGGGCAAAATAATTTCTCAAAAAATTCGTATCCCGTGGCTCAGGAATCTGTAGTTTTCATGTTATTCAGTACAAAACTCTGTACGCGTAAATACATTTTTTGGGCACTTACAATTTTCAGTTTCTATACGAAACTTCACTCATCCCAAAACCTTCATATATTTTTGGTATTCAGAGTCTTTCAAATGTAACTTTTGGCTAATCCTAAGCAAAAATAGCTCAAGACCGCCATTTCTCTTAGCCAGAGTAATAGCAATTTCTCTTAGCCAGAGTAATAACAATTTCTCTTAGCTAGCGTAATAGCCATTTATCTAGGTGGACTCAGAGCCCCTCGCCACCGGATACGGATTTTATGAGGGGGTAGGATGTATACTCGATTGAAATTTTGAGCATACTGACAGATTTTTTTTATGTTTCCTAAAAAATATAGGAATAAAACATGATGGAACAATGTGTGATACATGTAGACAACAACCAATTTATGGGATACGTTGGAAATGTGCTGAATGTCAAAACTATGATTTATGTTCCATGTGCTATCACAGTGATAAACATTCATTACGACATAGATTCAGTCGTATCACAACCCCTGAAAGTCCTCGGTAAGCTTTTACTACTTTAACTCAATTTTGTATTGTACAAATCGTTTTTACACGTTATCGCGTTTAAATCTGATAGTATTCTTGTGGATTGTTATTCATTTGTATGATTTCGCTTTCATACCATAAATATAACTAGTACAATTATATATAATATATTCATTATTTAACAAGAGGCCACACAAAATGATGCCATTCTCACAATAAGATAATGTTTTTCATGTTTATAAATCTACAGAGTCCTTGTAGAACCACGTAGAAAAAGTAAAAAGATTGCCGTCAGAGGTTTATTTCCTGGAGCACGAGTCGGTATGGAATTACAATTTCTTTTTCATTGTTAAAAGCCGTGTAATTTCATGTATTACGTTCAATCTTATGTATTACAATTTATAATAATAAGCCTTTGATTGTACCCTTTCATTTTCATTTTATAATCTTAAAAAATTATTCACATTATACTAAATGTTATACAAAATGTTTTAAATAAAGTGAGAGGAGTGGATTGGCAATGGGAAGACCAAGACGGCGGAAATGGCAGGAGAGGGAAATTAACAGAGATTCAAGATTGGTCTTCAACAAGTCCACGATCTGCTGCATATGTTGTATGGGATACTGGTGCAAAAAATTTATACCGTGTTGGATTCGAAGGAATGGTAACTTAAATATATGTCTAATACAATATGTATGTAGTGTGTAGTGTGTACTTATAAATGGCTATAAGCTATAAGTACATATTTTAGAATTCTATACACATGCTACTATTCTTGATGATATTTTACAATTTGTGACATTTCAAAGTTGATTTGGTGAAAGTAATATTATACAGTATGATATGAAGCGTATAATATATAATCCACGTTTTGAGGAAAACATGTACACACGTTTTAAACAGTGTTTGTTTTATAATTCCAGGCTGACCTAAAAGTAGTAAATGATGCTAAAGGAGGTACATATTATAGAGATCATCTTCCATTACTGGGTGGTGAAGGGCCTCGAAGTAAAGCTACAAGAATCCAAGTTGGTGACCAGGTATGAACTTTTTCTAAAATAATACAGTAATACGAACATTTGGTACAAGATGGTACTCATATGATTGAAACTTGATTTGAAACTTCAAAAAACAAGAACAATTAGTATAGGTTATATTATCAAAACTTGGCTAGAAAATAGGTTAAACAATAACAAATGTTTCTGATTTTTTTTGCCATGCATCCTTTTTATAATATCAAGATATATAACATTTTGACTGTATAACATGATTTAATCTCTTTCTCAACCGTCTATGTATGGGTAAATATAGACTAAACGAACATGTACATATTTCATTGGTTTCAAATTTCAATTCTTACTTATTTTGTACTACATAAATTTAACTGTTGCAGAATATCATCTTTTCATGTCCTAGTCAATACATTTTTTCTTACAATTTGTACTATGTGGTGATTCATTCATTGATTCATCAGGGAAAAGGAATGTTGCCATAATATTTTAATGAAAATTTAATGTATTCCTTAGTAAAAAGTAATAATAATTATTCATCATATATTATATGTAAAAATTATGCGATAGTTATGTTCGTAAATTTACAGGAGTACATATCTTACTAGTCGTATTAAATCAGTTTGCTTATTACATGAACTCAGTATATATGGAGTTATGTCTATATAGCGACTTATATAAATAGTTATTTAAAGAGTTGGAACTGCATTATCTATAATCTGTATACAACCATATATACATAAAAAGATTTGAAATTATAATCAAGTACTATGGAACTTCATTCATTATTTGTACTTTGAATACACAAGTAGGTATAATATGTATGTTGTATGTGGCAGATGAGTCCTGAATTGTTGCAAATTTATGCTATTCATGTAATTTATTTTTTAACAGGTAAACATACTGCTTGAGCTAGATGTTGTTCAATCCTTGCAACACGGCCATGGAGGTTGGACTGACGGAATGTACGAGTGCCTTGGGACCACAGGAAATGTCGTTGGCATTGACGAAGATAGGGATATTGTCGTTGCTTATGCTTCAGGAAATCGGTTTGTATACCACATACTACTACATACTTCATATTTATTATTTTAAATTTTAACCAGTAACTTCATCCAAAAAAAGGTATTAACATGAATTGATAAAACAAGTTTTTAATAATAATATGAAAATGCCTTGATAGATGGACGTTTAACCCTGCAGTCTTAACAAAAGTAAATGTACCAGGTGGTTCGTCGGGTGCCGGAGCTAGGTAATTACACACATGAGTCAAGGGATATAATAATAGTTATCTTTGATAATAATCCTAATCGGGGATTATTTTCATGTTTGAAAAAAGTCAGAAAAGTGTGTACATTCGGACTAATAATGTTTTGATTTTTATTCTGAAAATTTGAAGTGCTAATTCGCCGACTGAAGGAGCTGGCGCTCCTGCGGAGGTAGTTACTGAAGGCACTCCAAGTGCCTTTGCTGTTGGAGACGTTGTTCAGATTTGTTCTGATTTGGAAAGGATGAAAATATTGCAACGAGGCCATGGAGAATGGGCTGATGCCATGCTTCCAGTGAGTTAAAGCTTGATAACAAGTTTTTATCAGTTTTTGTGTATATCAGAAAATCAGATTTTACTAAAAAATTTTATATCAAAAATATCACAATTATTTCACTAAATTTTCCTCCGGATACATTACAAATTATTGTAAAAAAAATGTTTTTGTGAAATTATGAAATCGTAAGGAAAACTTAAAGCACAAAAGAAAATGATAGAACTCTCCAAGGATTAAAAAAATACGAGTGATTAAGTAATTTACTTGTTTTTGTTTATGTCTGTACATTTGACGGTACTCTGAGTAATCAAAGAAATCATTCACTACAAGCTTATACAGTATATACATATGGTTATTTATGAAAATTACTCTGAAACAAAGTTTTTCTTCAGAAATGAGATATTTTGGAAAAACACAAACATTGTGTAGCAGTATTATACTACTACTAGTAACATTTCTTTTTACATAGAATAGAAACTTTTAGCATTGAAAAAGTAATATAATGTACATATTATATACACATTCACATATATATACATGAACATACAAAATAGTACAAGAAAAGTGGAAGTTGCTTAATGACACAGTTGAAAGTGTAAAACTGTTTTCATTAGCACTCTAGCCTTTGGAAACATTGTGCTGGAGAATACTTCCAAAATTAACCATGCGAAGGTATCTGGGTATCATACTGAAGCTTCATAGTATGTGTACCTCGTTCCCGTTCGTACAAAATACAGAACATATATTATAAGTACAGGCGTATATACACACACATAATATACATTCACATCACCCCTATCCAATTCTTCATCTCAAATTGTCTGCATGTAAAATGAAACGTTTTATATGAGCTTGAGGAGCAAGCATAAATCAAAAAAAGTTTTTTTCTCTTTCTCTCTTTCTGCCTTCTTCTTCTTCTTTTTGTTACTAGAATTTTCTCTGAGTTTGATTTAAAGAATTTTTAATCAAAAGTACCAACGGCTTATTTATCAATGTTACCTATATAGTTTTCCTTATTCACAAAATTTGTATTTATTACAAGGGTAGAGAATCCATGTATTTCTATAAAGTTATGAGTACATAAGGAACGGAAAACAAGCAAAAATACAAAATTGTAATTGGATTGTGTATTGTGCTAAAGGAGCCTGAAAACTTGAAAATACATAATACAATATAATGACACCAAGTGCACACACAAATAGCTAAATGTTGTTATTTCCTTCTACTATATATACTGTATACCTCAATGTACATTAGTCGTACATATTTAAGATGAAATTCTAGATTTAAAGATTTTTTTCTTGGCTCAATTAAATAGTTTAAGGATGTGCAAGGAAAAAAACAAACAAATTTAAAGTGTTAAGGAAATGGGATACTTTAATATCATGTTGTATAAAGAACGAAAAGGTTAACTTTTTCTTTTTTCTTTTAGACATTGGGAAGGATCGGACGAATTCAACAAATATATCATGAGTAAGTAGAAAGTAGCATTTATTACTTTTATTACCATATCTTCTTTTCTTTGCCATGATCATAATTTATTTCATAACAATGATAAAATTTTATAGATTCAGTAAATGAACATGAAAAAGTTTGTACCATTTTGTCACTTACTCATTACCTTGTATTTCTTACATGAAAATTTCTCCATGTTCTTCATTATAACTTCACTCAAACACTACAATATTATTTGCTGACTACACGTGGTGTAATAAAACTTCTTACATTACTTTCCTTCAACTTCCAAAGTAATGATCTGAAAGGTGAGTATGCTTTTTTAAGTTTTGTAGAACAGTGAAATACAATTTGAAAGTACTTTTTACTTGTGTGGCAAAGTTTGATACTATTACGTTAATGTTATGATAAGCTAACTTTGAGGAGACTTTTACATCAAGTACTTTTTATTAATTACGTTCATGATTGTTATAAATCAATAATCATATTTCATTGTTTTTATTTTTTATTTCTCTAACCTTAAAGTTCAAGTCTGTGGTACTTGTTGGACTTATAATCCATCCGCTGTCACAAAAGTTGCTGGAGATTCTGCGTTGCCTGGTTCAAGTTCTGGAGGTAGGAAATTAATTCATGTCGTCCCTTTTGTCATTGAAATGTTGAATAGTTTATATCTTTTCAGCTCTTGGTTGTAAAAGTCCAATTACTGCTTCAAAAGAAATTTATTACTGTAATATTATTATGTATAGACTTTAGGTTTTCAACATTCATTCTTTTCTGTATAAAAGTGAAAGTACTGTGTGGTGAAAAACATATGAAAAACTACTTTCTGAACAAAAGTACAAGGGGCAAAAATGACTCTCATTTTAATGCAATATGTAACAGTGACATCTGTCATAAATACCTAATGAATAGTCAAATAAGCTTTTTTAATGCAAATGTTTCAAAGGAAGTTTTTTGATTTCAGTGAAGCTACTAGATTATGCATTATATTATGATGGTTATCATAATAATATGTCATAATATACAATCTAGAGGGAATAAAGTTGATAAAAACAATTTGATCTTAAAAATATAATAATGAAATTCGTTTTGCATCAAAATATAAATAGTACATGTATATAGTATACATTCTAGTACAATAAAAACGGTACATGTGTAATATGAAAATCATGGAGTTTTATGTGACTTTTTGTTACGCATAAAAATGTAAAAAGTTGTTTTTAATTTTGAATTCAATTGCAGAGAGATTAAGTGCTCTTTTGAAAAAGTTATTCGAAAATCATGTAACTGGGGATGCGAATGAAGAACTCGTTAAAGCTGCAGCACATGGAGATTACCAAAAATGTGAAGAGGTAATACAAAACTATTTATATATATGTATTTGTGTGTCTACATAATATATACTATACATTTAGGCCTAAATATTCAAAATCAATCTACTGCCAGTAATAATAAGTTGTTATATTTAAGATGAAACAAAACAAAAACATTTTAGTTATTTTTGTAATTTTTTAATCTATAAGGGTGAGTATCAAAGTAAGTAAGAGTAGAAAGTTGAATAATAATGTACAATGCATACATCCCATTGTATATTATGTTATATGTAGATGTTAAACTGACATGTATACTACTGGTATGAAAGAAAATTTACTGGGAACTAAAGAAAATCAATGAAATTATTTAGTGTAGTATACCTACATTAAAAAGTAGTATTAACAGGAAACGGTAATACATACTGTCTATTCTTTTAGAAATTTCGCCTCAACTTTTGAATTCTCCATACAAATAAATGGAGAGCGGGAAAGTTGAGGCGAACTTTCTAAAAGAATAGACAGTATATATCCTTGTAGTAGATGAGAAAATTGTAACTACTGTTTTAATATGGAAAAAGGAGTATGGTCATTATAATAGTCAGTATCGTAGACTTTAAAAGGAGTGTCTGTGGTGGTCCTGAGTACATTTATCTCTAATGGCAAAGCTAGTGGGATAGGGAGCGAAAAATGGAAAGAAAGAAAGAGAATGAGAGGTGGAAAAAGAGAACGGAGAAAGTACATCAGTGTCAGCGTAAGGGGAAAAAGCGGAACCACATTGATGGAATAAAGTACGAAAATTGTAGAAACTGGGATGCGTTGTCTGATATGAAGCAAAGTAATGATGGTTGGGAATATATAATTCGTTTGGTGAATAGATACTGAAGAGAGGAGAATGCGACGTAAATGGCGTTTTTTCGGGACATACGGCATTACAAGCAGCAAGTCAGAACGGACATTTGGAGGTAATTAGGATCCTGCTTGCTCATGGGGCAGACGTTGAATTGGAAGACAGAGACGGCGGTAAAGACACATTATATTTATGTAAATTATGCGATTTATACTACACTTTTATGTACTCCGAAGCACACGTAACATAATAATATATAACTGTGCGCGTATATATGCAAGAGTTTGGGAAATTCTCTTGGAAAATTCAAGATTTACATTATTGCAAAGTATAATGTTTTTGAATGTACTTTGCAGAAACATAACATATTTAAAAAAATTTTACTTTGTGGTAATAATAATATAAAACCTACATTTCCTATGAGAGTTATCCATAATATGAATTTCAAAGACACAATCTTTTAGAGTTTCTTTTTTCCCCTCATAATGTTGTAATTTGTGTAGCACATTAAATAAAATTATTTTCTTTGAAAGTAAGAAAATTTTGTCTCTCGACTTCCAGATCGCTGTGTCCATCATGCTGCATATGGTGATGAGCCAGCTGTAATTGAAGTCTTAGCTCAAGCATCTGCTGATCTTAATGCAAGAAATAAGAGACGCTCAACAGCCCTGCACATTGCTGTGAATAAAGGATTTCTCGGAGTTGCAAGGTTCTATTAAAAACAATTATATTATTATATTTATTCATCTACTTTCTCATATGGCTAGAATATTTTCATTGATTGTTTTTGCTTTCCAATGCGCATTATAGGACTTTGCTCCGCCTAGCTTGTCATCCTAGTTTGCAGGTAAATTATTACATTCATAAAATTAATGACATTTATTTTACATATGCTTCCTTTCCACATGAAAAAAACACCATTATTTTCAAAATTTTCTACATATTTTAAAACATAAAACAGAAAGTTGTAATGTGCTCAAACGACTTTCTATACCAATAGTGTTTAAGTCATTTTTCTAGAATATACATTTGCGCATCATTTCTTTGTCATTTATTTTTGGTCTTTCATTTCAGAATAACATTTTTATTTGTATGCATTGGTTACATGACGTTGATACTACATGATTTCAATTTTTATTTTCCAAACCAAATCATTAATTTAATTTTCTTATTTTGTGGTGATAACTACTACAAAGGATGACCAAGGAGAAACACCATTGCATCTTAGTGTGTCAAAACGAAATGAGACTATTTTGTCCCTTTTGTTGGATCATGGAGCAGACGTGACATTGTCCAACAATAATGGTTTCAACGTGCTTCACCACGCAGCCTTACGAGGGAGTCTCAGGTACATACAATTTTTTTTAACCCATCTCTGTAGTTGCTAACGCATATACATAGATAATCTAGTTCATGTAGTGCCAACCATCATATTATGTATAGGTAAGTATGCGAAAAAATAGAAGAATATGTGGATAGAAGAACAATTTTTGAACGTGCTGACAATGTAGATTATTATTATATCTGTCGCGTCTCCTATAACTCTAACATTTATCACAGCACGGATGCGCTACGTGTGTGCCTATTTGTGTACCTATTCAGTCTTGTCAACTGAAGTCTGATTTTATCCACGGAATCTGTGGAGAAAATCTACACTGGTGTTGTTAAATCTGGATGTGACATCCTGGGCAATTCTTAAATCATATTTATTTGTATATACATACATGCATACATATAGGATATATTGTACCGCAGTCCATATAGAGGAAGACGCATGCTGACAGCGCATTAATGTTTCTCTCTGTAAAGTGTATAATATAATATATATACACTTTACAGAGATACTTTCATGAGCATTTGGAGAAATGTATTATTTTATATTTAAGCTAGGTCTTAAGCATGTATTGAATCACTAGTTATTTATCTATCCATCTCTCTTTCTGTGGAATTCGCGTAGAATGTAGAATCAAGAAATACGAAATATATTGTAGCAATCAAACACAGACGTTACCACTACGATTTCTGTGTTGAAAGTCTCTAATCTTTTGCAGATACCACTGTATTGTACAGTACCCACAGATAATTTATTTTATTCTAGATTCTAGATTCTAGGATGAAATCAAAATTCCATGCACGTAATACGTAATACAAAATCCCTCTCGCTCTCTCTGTATTTTAGATTTGAGATATTAATTTAATTCTCTACAGTACAGAAAGATGAATTCCTATTTAACGGATAAAGTGTAGAAAAAATGTCTGAATTCTATTAAATTTTGATTGAAAATTGAGAAAAAAATACAGACAAGGACACACCCATGATATCCGTTATGAAATGATGATACATTTGGTAATATTATCTGTATTGTACTAACTTGGTTTGAAATGATTTAACTAATGTACAAAATTTTGATCTCTACAGCATAGTAAACCTCATATGTAAGTTCTAGTTATGTATACTGCATACATAACAAGATTTTACCCTTGAGTGAAACAAATTTCATTAATTTAATAGACAAAACTATTGTCTCAATCCTCAATGTCAGGAATCTAGAGTCTTGAATCTAGAATCTAGAGTGAGTAGAGAAACACATTTTTTTCTGATGTTTTACTTTCGCTACTCATACTCAGTTTCTAAAAACTATACAAGTAGTTACATACATGCATTCGTAATATGTAATATGGTACAACAGGACGAAACTGGAGAAAGAAAATTGCTTGTGAGACTGTGCTTTAGGTAAGGTACAAGGTAGCATTTGTTGGGAGAAAAAATGACTCAGAAAAAGTTGGAAAAGCCTAGGCTGACAAAAAAATAAAGCACTGCAGTGAAAAACAGTGACACTCGACAAACACACACACACTCACTCACAATCATCCGAGTTCTACTCTTTGCAACATGTAGTTTGAAAGAGGTGGGTTTTCAGTCTCCAAGCTTTCGCTGTTCCGTAGAAAAAAATAAATGCGTCTGTGAATTGCGACAATCATTTGTCAAAGATAAATTTTGCACGTACCTGTCTCGTATAAATTTGTGTAAGAATGAAGAATAGAAAATACATTCCTAGGAAAGGCGTGGGAGTGTATAATACAGAGTACGGTTGTGTAGTAATAATTTAGCTGTTGAAATACACATACACACTGTAGGAGAATGACTGTGTGCTGTGCTCACATACGTACATTTAATGATTTTTTATAAAATGAAAGATTACGAAACAATACTTGCCCACGTTACATTACACGTTATACATGCAGAAAAAGGAAATGAAGTATAATATTTGCATAGAGAAAGTAATACATCATGTATCATGATACGTACAGCTAGTCTGTTGATTGCGTCATAGTTTTGTCGTTGCCATAATATTCAAATATTACAAGCTATGTGCTTAGATTTTTTTTTGTAATAGAATAATACCATTTGGATTTAAATGTCTTGTACAGAATTTTCAAATTATATTTTATTTTAGATATTTTGCACACTACACATAAGTTGAAGAGACACAAGGATGGCGAATAAAACACATACTATAAATGCTGTTTGTACATAGTTTGTAGTGCAAAGTATCCTCTATAATTTTGCAAAGAAACTTTTTTGTTACATAAGAAAGAATAAAAAAAAAACCATACAGGACTAGAACAAAGCTTCATCTATATGAGATCAAGATAGAATGAGTGAAATGTTCAAGCTTGTTTGATTTGATTTGGCTGAACATTAGATATCAGATTCTACACATTGTTTTACACTCCACACTCTACACAGAAGAATTCTAATGTCGTACTTTAGCATTGCTGCTATCCTACAGCTTACAGCCTATAGTACAGCTTCTTTCTGGGTCGATTAGGGATGCCAAGTGTACGTACATTCATTGGATTTGGAGATGGTCTGACAAGAAGAAAAAAAAGGCTCAAGTTGAAATCGAGTAGGGATTCGCTCAAAGTCGCACTAGTTGTTGGATAGTTATTTCCAGGTTCCAGGGAGAATCAGAGACGAGATCTATAGATAGAAATAGTTCTTCGTGGTAAATACGTATTAAAATGAAACTACTGCTCTTGCTCTTTGTCTTGAAAAAGGAGGGAGGAGGAAAGTAGAAGCCAATGTTATGTAATGTGAAAGTGATGGTGATGGTACTTTACGTATTCTTCTCTTTCACTCTTGCTTTCTCCTTTCACTTTGACTACATGCGAAGAGTCAGGAAAGGAGCTTTTAACATCATGTTGTTCTATTTTCTATTCCTGTTATTTCACTTTTGTTGTTCTTAGACAACCAGCTAGTACACAGTACAGAGATCGGAAGAGAAAAAAAAGTAGTTCGTTAAATAGCTTAGGTGTTGTATGTTTCAGTTGTTCAGACCATTTCTTCAACATTCAACATTTGGGTTAGTTTTCTTATTTCCTTTGAAACTCCTTTTCTACATTCCCCTCTTTTGTTGCCATGTCTAGTCTCTATTCTCTATTTTCTACTCTCTACTCGTCCATAACATATCATGGATGAGCAGGAACATATCCCTGTATCTCCAGAGAAAACCGTGAGATACAGGATAGGAAAATGGCAAACGAATAAGATGAAGAATGAACAAGTAGAATCTTGTACCAGTGTACACTTGGAAATTCGAAATTCGAAATGTATGTAGACTTGGAAATTCTTGATATCGAATTTGTTTTACCGTGACCAAATATGTAAAGGTGGTAGCATTTTTTTACGCCAGTTGGTAGTTGGTAGTTGGTACTTTTCAATAGCAATGAAACATGGAACATGGAAAGAAAGCATCTGAGGAATAGATGAGCAAGAAAGTATTTATGTCGAATGACATATTGGAAATAAAAGAGGTGGGGAAGATTTGGAAAGAAGACACAATCTTACGACTTGACGTTTTTAAAACTTCTTGACATTTTTCTTTACTTCAGATATAAGAAGATGAACCAAGAGAAAAGATAGAGAGTATAAGAGAGAGAGAGAGAGAGTTACAACTATTCCCCTCCCGTTTCCTTTTTTTGGCTATACTTGCGGTTTCTCGTCTTTGGATAAAGTTTTAAGCAAACTAGATTGGGGACGAGGGATTTTTTTTCTTGTTCAGAGAATGAAAGTCAGTTTTAGTCAACTTGTGCGCTCATACTTTTGTGTCTCTACTCTATACATGTACAGAAAGTAGAAAGTAGAACGTACACTGTATATAAAAAAACCTGAGCAACGTTTTTACACGCTGTTTTTTTTTGAACACGGAGAATTGTCTCGTAGGAAGAAGGATTCATGTAATAATTTACTATGATGAAAGAGTTCAAGTAAAACTAGATGGATTTTATGACTTCCTTCTGTAAGTCTAAGACTCACAAAATTAGAAGAAATGTTTTTTGAATTGTTACGCAACTGCTAAATATTATCCAAAAGCCCTGTTTAATGCTTTTGGAATCGAAATTTACAAATTTACACAATTTAAAATAAAATAGATGGCTAAAATAAAAAGTACTTGAAAAATCAAGTAGAATAAATCGTGTTTAAAAAACAGGCATCCGCATATACGATTTGAAATAGTAAACGAATTCGTTTTTGCCCAAAAGGAAACAAGCAACTTTTTTCAAATTTTTTGAGGCGTAGTGTATATTATATTATCAAAGGACTATACAATATATATTTATATATATAGGTGTACAAGTTTGAGATTATTGTTGAACATAAAGTCCCATGTACGTAAGTGTAGGAGCTGTAGAGTGAGATATAAAGTTTCAAGAGTTGAACATGGGGAATAAAAATCGTTTCCTGACTGAACGCTTCTATCTCCTATCCAACTGCATGGTTTTGAAGCTCTGTCAAGTTCCAAGTTCCGATCTGTACGTAGAATGCAGAAAGCATGCGAGCTAAATGTAAGGAATAGAAAAAGGAGAGAGAAAGTACCATGTATAGAGAGGAAGATGGAAGGAAAGAAAGGCAGAGACCAAGTCTTACTTGAATCCCGTAAAGACTAAAACTCGACTTGATTATATCTTGTAGACTCAAGACGACAGACAAGTTGAACAGACAAGTCTAGTCTGAAATTATTAGATCTTCGGAAAAAGTTTGTACGAGCATTAGCGTTTACATACATATTGACGTCACTGTCTCATATTAATGGATTGAACTTGATTTAATATGTTTCAGAAAAATTCATATGTAACAAGGGATTTGTATCAGGCGTCTACATAAGAATTTACTCTGGTACAAAAATCTCTCTAGTATTTTACGTACTGTGCTAGTTAACAATGTGAAATTCGGAATTTGAAATGACATGAAATAATTTTGCATGATCAAGCGTTCATCTATCATCTATCATCTACATTTGTTTTAGAATATTTCAAAAAAGAAAAAAGAAAAAGACAGAGCTGGAGATTGGAGACAGGGCACAGCTTAGATTTTATTCTCTGTAGTGAAAGTTTAAATAAAAAATTGACGTCCAAGCATAAAAATGTGCAACAACGAAGATATTAGAAGATGAGAATATGAATATGAATATATGTCATCGTCTTTTTACTGTTTATTCTATATATACATTTTTATTATACTTTATACTGTATCAGCTTGAAAAGTGTGATCAATCTGAAAAATTTCTTCAATTCCAGTGCATACCGTTCTGTATTCGGGTACACTGTACATTGTGTTCCGTAGACCTCAAGTCTTTGACGTCCGTATTATGAATTTTATTGTTCTCTAGACAATATTTGACATGTACAATGGAAGATTGAAGTACGAGCCAGTGTACATTGTACATTCACAAGTAAACGTAGATCTTTTTGTCATAAAAGGCATAGTTCATTTAGTCCAAAGATAG
This sequence comes from Sminthurinus aureus, assembly GCA_034698265.1. Classification (NCBI taxonomy): domain Eukaryota; kingdom Metazoa; phylum Arthropoda; class Collembola; order Symphypleona; family Katiannidae; genus Sminthurinus; species Sminthurinus aureus. The sequence goes on from JAQGBH010000785.1 coordinate 40,666, forward strand.
ATTATAAATTCTTATTCGTATTCTTATTCATGTACCCAAATTTCCTGTAGTATTCATATTAATATTTTGGATTCCTATGTAGAAACCTTTTTCTTTGTAAGGATGGATGTATATTATACTGTGTACTATATTATATATATATATGTTTGTCTCTGTAAAAGAAAAGACATGAATTGAAATGCATGAATCTCCTGTAATCCGGTGGAAAACGGCAAGTCTGTTTTTCTTTCTCTCGCTTGCTTACATGTTCTTAGCAGGGAGTTGACAAAGATGGTAACGTGAATTCCTGTTCAACCGAATTCCAACTTGTGTTTGTTCAGGAGTAGGAATCAGTGGAAATACGTGAAGAAAACGGTATTGTAAGTCGCTGAATTCCCTGTTATTGTACATGTGGAGAAGGGAGTGTGTACAGTGTACAGTGTAGACTGTACAGATATACGTGCTTGCATATAAAAGGTTATAGATATAAATATCTACTAAAAGGAACTGATAGCCTAAAGTACCCAGAAAGATATAGAATACAGATAGACGAAGCTCCTTTTCCCATTTTCTTAATGCTGATGAGCCTCTCAAAGAGACATGGCAAAACAAAGAATGAAAAAGAACATGTCCCTGTGTCTATTTACGCAAGTTCCTTTCTCTGTTTGTAGTGTTTGTAGTTGCTTTGTTCTGGGAGTTCTGGCTTTTCAAGATATTCGAAGCATTTTATTCTTCCTATCTATTTTTCCACAATGTTGATGCGATTCTCCATTCTCCTCTTTCCTCCGAACTTGACGAAGCCACGTTTTCAAAATTTTGGTTGAATGGCTAGAGTTTTCCCATTTCGTATATATACGTATTTATAGGGGTATATATATCTATTGAAAAAAGCAGGTCGTGAAAGGAGAATGGATGTTTATATTTTTGTAGCGAGGATGGTTAGAGAAATGGTTCTTACGTAAAGGATTTTGTCCAAAGGTATGTTTACTTGTGGGAATCCAAGATGGAAGATTCTAAATTCTAAACGTCAATTGATTTTCGGACGAGCAAAAGTTTTGTAAACAGGAACAAAAATTCAAAAATAAAAAAATAGCAACATGGATTTCATTATTATTTCCTTGTTTTCAGCTCCAATATATCATGTACATAAAATAAAATGATTTTATTATAAAGTCACGTTTTGTAAATGTATTTATACTATTTGTCCTATAATCAGTCAGTGGTTTATTAATACGAATTTCCTCTTGATACTTTTGTTCAAATTACTTGTTGTTGTTCTCTCAATCTCTAGGGAATATAGAATAATAATTCACAATGAAGGAGGTGTAGTATGTTGAATAGAGTTTAGGTCTAGTCTAGTAAAATACAGGGATTTGGCTTACACATCAGTAAATGTGTTTGTGTGTTGTGTTTCTTATATATATTGTCCTGGAGAAGCTGAAGACGCGTTGGCGAGAGGAGAAGAAAGACGCTAATTTGACGGATGATAAAACTCGAGAGTCAAAGGGCAGTAAATGAAGAAGGTTTGTGTTTATTTGTATAGGCTATAGAATACAGAATACAGAACGTATGCTGTCTTTCATTTATTACCGAGTTGAAGCTTTATTGTTGTCTTTCAAGATCCTATCCTATCCTACCTCCATCTTTACTCTTCACTCTTCACACTCTCCTTTACTTTCTACTTTCTAACAAACACTCGAGCTAAAAGGCATGTACGTTAATGTAACTTCTAGCTTTCCTTGTCTTTGAGTGTTTCTTTATTTAAGTTGAAGATCCTAATTTTTTTCCTCGTATTTTCGATACAGTCCTAAAAACTTGGAATGTTTTTATATCCGTATATTTATATGTGAACATGTAAAGGGTAGCGCTTAATAAGTGAGACAATTTTGCGCACTATGTATTTCAATGATTTTGAAGTTTTTTTGGCGCGTA